>CM060895.1:37980000-38240000 GCA_030762935.1 Hymenopus coronatus
AGACGTGGCTAGGAGGGCAGCACTTTCAAACCAACGAACATCAAGTGTACAAAACTTTTAGTAATAAAATAATTGTTTTCTATGAATTTGTATTTTATTTATAGCCTAGCCTATCGGAGGTTGAAAAAAAGGCCCTCGTATAATATAAAATAGAGTCTAAATGTCTCCGAACGACGCCAATGTCGAAGTCGCATCCAAAACACCCACTGGTTCGTCTTCTGCCGACCAACGGTTGTGGGTTGCGGCGGCAGCGAACTAATGGCGGAGGATCTCGAACGTCGAGTTCTGTCGCACTTCGGTGGCTTGACGTGTCGGGTCCAGACGTTTC
Source organism: Hymenopus coronatus (assembly GCA_030762935.1). Classification (NCBI taxonomy): domain Eukaryota; kingdom Metazoa; phylum Arthropoda; class Insecta; order Mantodea; family Hymenopodidae; genus Hymenopus; species Hymenopus coronatus. Next base: position 37,980,329 of record CM060895.1, read on the forward strand.
GAACATCAAATTTCTAAGTCTTCCGTTAAACATTTATTCCAACATGGCCTCCACTTCCTTGACGCTGCCGTTGACTGTTCTTTGTAGTAAGTTAGTTCCTCCAAGTCCTCCAGGTTGTAACCCTTTGACCGAGGTCCTTCATCTTTCCGCCGAGCTCCTTCACGTCTTTCTTCACGCCAGGCAGTTGTTATCCAATTTACCTAGAGATGTGTCACATTGGTCTCCCGTATGGTGGGTGGTTCAGACCATTTCAATTGCTCTGGTGCGATCGCTGCGGACCTCGAGCACCCATGGTGCACATTTCATGTATCATCAGTGACATCGGCTGCGGTGCCATAAGTAGTAAAAGTGGGCGTTAAACACTATAAAAAATTCTGATGTGTTCCATTCACATGACTTGTTCTACATCCCTGTAAAAAAATATTATTAAAAAGCTTATGCTATTTATTTCATGAAAAAATTAGCAGAAATAGTCTTATTACATAGTTCCTTGTAAGTAGGAGCGAAATAAGGGAATACCATAGGTTAAGGTGATAGTTAAAAGCTGGTTGCTATGTGAGTGAAGTTCCTTTGGTTGCTTGGACAGGAGTTGACAAGCTCCTGTATGAGAAAATAATAAGTTTTTCAAAGCTAAAACCAATATCAAGGAATATCTCAAAAACGACCAACTCCACGAAAAAAATGTATGTGACTCAAAGTGTGTGTTTTATCGTGAGCTACATTTTGTGTATACTAAGTTTTCGTCAACCTCTTACGGTTTATCAGTTATGCAAAATTCAATAAAAATCACCCAGAATAAAGAGGTCTTTAGAGGTTATTCCCACAAAAAACAAGATATACATTTTATTTGGCATGTAAATATTCTAAATATAGGAGATTTTAATCAAAATCGTTAGCCATTTTTAAGAAAATCAAACTTTTTGAAAAAAGTTCCATATAAATGGTAGTTGGGGGTGTGGAGATTTTCTTGAAAATCTTCGTGTCGCATCCTTGGAAGATACCAAACTGAATACCAAGTTTAGTTTTTGACGTACTTTTCGTTTTTGAGGTAAGCTGCCCACAGACACACACATACACACATATACACACACAGACATACACGGACGTTTTTCAAAAGGTTTCTTTATACAGGGGGGTCTCAAAACGTGCATTTCCGGTGAAATCTCGGTATTGAATTTTTGGGTGCATTACCATACCTTCTTTATACCCTATGTGCATAGTACGTGTAGAGAAAGTAACAAGGCGGTCTTCAATCCGGTAACCAACAGGAGTCGGGGGGCTGAGAGAGTCACTATGAGCATCGGTTTTCCCTGCCACGCCGCACCGAGTACCATCGCCGACACCTCCAACCCTGAAAGAAACCAACGGGATGACGGATGAATGAAATGAAGGTGGAAATGACATTGAAGGGACAAGATATTTGAGGGGTGAAAGAAATCTGACCAGCATTCGCCTGTCGACCCTGGGAAATCCTCCAAAAATCTATGCGTGCCAGACTAAAACCATCCCCCTCGGTCCCGCTCGCTTCATAATACGCTATTCTTATACCACAAAAAACTATACATTAACACTCTAAAGGAGAAGGGTGATGCAGCAAAGAAACTTGAAAGTATTATTCCTCGTCTCCTTTTAATTCCTTACTTTCCCCCATTTCTTGATATCGAGGGAAGTCTTAAGAAATGGATCTGTATTTCCTCTCTCGCTTTGCAGAGGAGTTTCGGTGACAAAAGAGATGCAGAATAAGGAAAAAGTAGTGCATGGAGATATAGTTTTGTAGACACACTTTGATGTTATGTTTGTCACTGGGGGTTGGGAAGCTGTCAGAGACGTGGTATTGTTTGAGGATTTACTCGATGAGGGTGGCTCATCAAACACGACGGCGGGCGGCGTCACTGCAAAGCGCCGCACGTCCCACAGATGAAAAGTAAATAACACACCGGTTTATTTGCTGCTGCTGGTGCTGAATATTATGTGGAAGTAATAATGCCGCTTCTGTCAGCAGGATTAGCAAGCCCTAGATCGGATTTCAATGTGTGTGTGTGTGATACGCAACCGCAAATTTGGCTTTAGCGGTTCCCGAGAGTGGTCATTGAATACCGCCCTAAGTACACCGTGTGACAATGGCCTGACATCTCACTCATAAGCTTTGTGATTCACACTCCAGTCTAAATATTATACATATTTCAAGTAATTTTACTTTCTGTGCTAGCTAGCACGCGTAAAGGAGTGATTGTTATTCCACCTAGAAATTGGATACATAGATTCCACCGGAAACACGTTTTAAGCCCTGAACAAAACATTAATTTTGAGAAAAAGGTCCGTCTGTTGTTTGTATGCTGTTTTTACTTTCTCTAGCCCAATATGTACAGCATACATAGGGATTGAGAAAGCATTGTATTCCACCCAAAAATTCGATGTCAAGATTTCGCCGGAAATATATGTTTTGGGGTCCCCTGAGTCCGAAAAAAAAGCAATTTTAGAAAAAGGCCCGTGTGTATCTGTCTGTGTGTCCTTTTAACATTAGAAATACTTAATATTTTCATAATTAAATAAAAAATAATTTACATCACCCAAATTGAATTCGTTTATTAAAAAATCCTTAAAAAACGATAAACATCATTGGAATAGATTAACTCCATGGCGCGACAGCTCACGGGGAACCTTGGCCTACCGCCCGGCCGCTGCGTCCCCCTCGGTCTACTAAGACGTCATGGATGGGGTGCAGTAGTGGAGGGTGAGATGTAGTCAGCGCCTCGAGCCCCCGGCCGGTTAATGCGGTCCTCATGACCTGGAGCCGCTATTTCTCCATCAAGTAGCTCCTCAATTGGCCCCTCAGGGACCTTGCGAGGCTGAGTGCACCCCGGGGCAGGTCTCCCAGCGGGGGAAAAAATCTCCAGCGGTACTGGGGATCGAACCCAGGTCTCCCGCTTGGTAAGCAGCTGCGCTACTACCGCGCTAAGGAGACGACCATTATGGAATAGATTGTAATTTTTATAAGTTGATTTTTTGGTTAGGTAGATTGAGAAATAGGAACATAATTCTTAAGGTTAATATAATTCTTAATAATGTGTGTATATATTACATATATATTTCGTGTGTGTGTGCGTCTGTGGACAGCATAGCTCAAAAAACGAAAAGTCCGTTAAATACCAAACTTGGTATTTAAGTTTAGAACCTTCCAAGGATACGACACGAAGATTTTCAAGAAAAACCACTCATCCCAAACTTACATGGAACATTTTTTATTTTAGAAAAATGTCCGAATGTGTGTGGGGTATGTGTATGTGAATAAGTGCGAGAGATGAACACCTTAACTGCAAAACGAAATGCGACACGAAGATTTTCAAGAAAATGCCCCACCACAAACTACACTAATCATGGAAAAACTTGTTTTTGTCAAAAGTATTTAAAATATTTGTATTCAAATTTTGAAAGTGTATCAGGTTTTCATGACTAATGTTTGGTTTCTGAAAATAACCCTGAAGTCTTCTTTTTTATGACTTTTATGTAATTGGTGAGCCGTAAGAGATAAACAAAATCGTCTAGTCAAAAACTGTATATCTCTTTAAAACACTCACTCTCTGTCACGTTTCTGAGATATGTGTTCTTATTGGTTTCAGTTTTAAAATACTTTTTCTTTTTCTCTTTTTTTATGAGCAATTGCTATTAGGTTTTTTTCTTCTCTCGAACCTAAATGTCCGATGTGGAGATTAAATCATAAATGCATGTTTAGAGGCTCCTTGAACTTAATTAATTAAAAAAAATATATTTTTCAAAATGTGTGTGTGAAGTGCATCAGTAAAAATCTGATGAGTTACATTCACATAGCTTTCTCAGCTGTTCCCTATACAAAACATTATTCTTTGCTTCCTTGTAAGTAGAAGGGAAACAAAGAAATACACTAGGCTAAAGCGATAGTCAAATAGTTTAAAAGCTGGTGGCTATGTAAAACAATTGAGGTTTGGTTCGCTTTGCATGGTCTCGTTTGAGAAAAGTTGGGCAGTTTAAAATTAGTTAGTTTAAAATTGAACAAGGAATATCTCGAAAACGGACAACTCTACAGGAAAAGCATATATGACATGGATTATGTCTTTTAATGAGCTCTACATTTTTGTAGTAATTTTTTGTCTTCCTCTTAACAGTTATATAAAATTCTGAAAAATTCATCCAGAATAAAGAGGTCTTCAGAGGCTCTTCCTTGAAAATTTAAAACATACATTTTATTTGTTATGTAAATATCTTTAATATATCTACGGTATTTTAATCGAAATTGTTGGAACCATTTTGAGAAAATTAAAGTTTTAAACATTTTTCCATGTAAAGAGTAGTTTTGTGGTGTGGGAATTTTCTTGAAAATATTCGTGTCACATCCTTGGAAGATTCAAAATTAGTATTTTACCGAGATTTCGTTTTTGAATTATTTTGATTTATTTTTTCTAAAAATGCCTTCTTCGATACAGGAGACCCTAAAACGTGTATTTCCAGCAAAATATCGGTATAGAATTTTTGGTTGCAATGCAGCACCTTCTCTATATACACAGTACGTGTAGAGAAAGTAAAAATTAAATATATTAAAACAGTTCACAATTTTTAAAATAAACCACAATTTCTGTTTTATCTGGTTTTTTATATACGTAGCAAAATTAAATTAAATGTCGTGTTATTTATGCACGCTCTTTAACTGCTGTGATTCTCAGCGTCCCATTCTATACTGGGCGTGAAAGACCACTTAATTTTGCTCAGAGGCCTCTTTTATCAGGATTTTTTCGCCCGAAAAAAGAGGATAAGAAAGCCAACACTCACCATGTAGATGTTAGTAAAATTATTCTACATCCATCAGAATATCCAGGGCATAAATATAATAACGCTGAGTCTGAGCCACATAAGACGGTCAACCGTACGTTCTTCAACAATTCTGAATTAAAATCGAACGTATAGAGCAGGCATGCCAACTCACTATCACAGCATTTAGAGTTAAATCTAATTCTCCAAAACCTGTTATAACCAAACACAGCTCCCAACCCTGCTACAGGAGGTGCTGCAACTTGGGACTTCCATCATCACAGCCTCAACAGTATATCTCTGCTATACAACTTGGTACAACTTTACGTCGCAGCTTGGAAACCAACTCTCGCTGTTGTCAAGTCTTCCACTTATTGGTCCCTTAACTGCGGTGCGTTTCTCGACCTGCAAGCAGTCTCTCCTAGATTTCACTACGTTGCATCTCGCCCTAGTACAGGGTCGTCATTTGTTTGCTAATGGTTATTGCCCAATGACAGGGGGAGTGATCCAGTTTGAGGGCCATCATGTTTTGAAAAAAAAATATACTTCAACGTTACTGACTAATATGAGGGAATCACGAGGGGAAAAAATAAGAAAACAAAACAAAAACTAATGATCAGATGGTCGTCTGACGGGAATCGTACCCGGGACCTGCTAACACACTTCTTGGCACAGAGGATCGCGGGTTCGAGTCCCGCTTTGGGCATGGGTGTTTGTGTTCTTGTGAATGTGTTTATATCTGTAAAAACGTCCTCCATGATGTAATGGTTACCTTGCTAACTTCATATACCCAAGGTTGCGGGTACAAACCCGGCGGAGGACGATGGACTTTTTCGGGTGTAAAAATCCTTAGCATGGCTTCCTTCGAAAGGGAAGTAAAGCCGTTGGTCCTGTGTCGTAGGTTTACGGCATGTAAAAGAAGCTCAAGTCGGATAGAGAGGCCTCTGAGCAAAATTAAGCGGTCTTTCACGCTCAGTATAGAATGGGACGCTGAGAACCAGAGCAGTTAAAGAGCATCCATAAATAACACGCCATTTACATTTTGTTTTGGGAAAAACGTAGGGAAAATATAAAAAAGAAAACGAAGTAAAAAATCTTATGTGTTCCATTCACATGACTTTCTCTATATCTCTGTAAAAAATTATTGTTAATAAGCTTATTCTTGTATTTGTTTTATGCTAATCGAGAAAAATTAACAGAAATAGTCTTATTTCTTACTTTTATGTAAGTAGAAGCGAAATAAGGGAGTACCATTGGTTAAAGTGGTAGTCAAAAGCTGGTTGCTATGTGACCGAAGTTCGTTTGTTTGTATGGACACGAGTTGGCAAATTCCTGTATGAGAAAAGTATTAGTTTTTCAAAGCTGAAACCAAAAACAAGGAATATCCCAAAAACGATCATCTCCACGAAAAAAATGCATGTAACTTAAATTGTGTGTTCTAACGTGCTCTACCATTTTTGTGTGTTAAGTTTATGTACATCTCTTTCGGTTTAGTAATTATGCAAAATTCATCCAGATTAAAGTAGTCTTCAGAGGCTATTTCCAGAAAATTCAAGATATACATTTTGTCAGGTAAATATCTTTAATATACGATATTTTAATCAAAATCGTTAGACCCATTTTTTAGAATATCAAAATTTTCGAAAAAAGTTCCATATAAAGGGTAGTTGGAATTGGGGGGTTTTCTTGAAAATCTTCGTGTCGCATTCTTGGAAGATACCAAACCTAGATACCAAGTTTGGTATTTTACCGACTTTTCGTTTTTGAGTTATCGTGATCGCAGACACACGGACATACAGACACACTGACACACGGACACACACACACACATACATGGACCTTTTTCTGAAAATACTCTTTTTGGATACAGGGGGACTCTAAAACATATATATTTCCGGTGAAATCTCGGTATCGAATATTTTAGTGGAGTGCAATACCTTCTCTATACACTATGTACATAATACGTGTAGAGAAAGTAAAAAGCAGTCAAGGCGAAGTCCTGTTCTCAGTATTTGCGAGTTATACTGTACACACACGCGCGCACGCTTTTTATTTGCACTTAGCTATGGATAAGACATGATTTAGTTTGCTACACAAGAAGTTATAATTATTTGTACAAACCCTGACTCTGGGACTGTAATCGGAAAAGTGTCGATGGCGAGACACGTTTTTGCGTTGACGAGACAGGCGGATCCAATGGCAGGACGATTGTCAAGTGAGGTTGTTGCCCGGAGGGACGTTTCCGATACAGCCACGTGCCACACGCCATGACCTAACACTATAATCAACCGTAAGACGCGTGATCTGTCAGAAAAAAGAAATGCATAATTTAAGGGCGCAACCAGAACTCGTGCCACATCATTGTTGTCCAGGAATTAGCTGCGGGTGTGTAATTGAATTGGGGTTTCCCGAACATAAGCGCATCTCCTTAGGCGTATGCCACAGTTGTAGGGATCCATGTTTGTAATGCGAGTGCGCAAAGGAAACTGCGGACAGATCCTGAGCAATAGACAACCAAACGAAATCTTAATAACGTTTTGAGTGTTAAGGCACCTCTCTGTTGTCCTAAATGCAGCCTTACACTGAAATACTGAAAAAGTGCCTTTTTATTACTTTCTCTAGCCCCATATGTATAAAGTACATAGGGATAGAGAAGTATTGTATTCCAACCAAAAATTCGATACCGAGATTTCACAGGAAGTATATGTTTTAGGACCCCCTGTATCCAAAAAAAGCATTTTGAGAAAAAGGTCCGTGTGTGTGTGTGTCCGTGTGTCTGTGAACACGATAACTCAAAAACGAAAAGTAGCTAAAATACCAAATTTGGTATTTAAGTTTAGAATCTTCCAGGGATGCGACACGAAGATTTTGAGTAAAATCCCCCCACCCCAAACTACCCTTTACATGGAACCTTTTTCGAAAATTTTGATTTTCTTAAAAATGGCTCTAAAGATTTTTATTAAAATATCATGTATTAAAGATATTTACCTAACAAATAAAATGTATATCTTGAATTTTCTGGGAATAGCTTCTGAAGACCTGTTTATTCTTAATGAATGTTGCTTAATTTGGCATAACTAGTAAACCGTAAGAGATAGACAAAAACTTACTATAAAAACAATTTAGGTCTTGTTAAAATGCACAATTTATGTCGTATACATTTTTCTCGTGGAGCTTACCGTTTTCGAGGTATTCATTGTTATTAGTTTCAGTTGTGAAGTACTTAAACTTTTCTCAGACGGGAATGTCCGTTTTTCTTTTGTTCTACTCCTGGCCAAGAAAAGAAGCGATTTGTAATGGCAATCGCATAACGACAGCTTTTAAAACATTTGACTGTTGGTTTAGCCTAGTGTATTCCCTTATTTTCTTCCTACTTATACGGAAATAAATAATAAGAACATTGTGCTAATGAGTACCACGATTAGCAAGGTGCAGAAAGAAGAAGAATCTTATGTATGAAGTTTGTAGAACAGCTAGAGAAAGTCATGTGAGTGTAACACATCAGATTTTTTCTTACTTGTAATACGAGGTGGCACCGGGGTGAGTGGTGGCGCCTCTCCTCTAGACGACCCGTGTTCGATCCCAAGCGCTCGCAAGTGGGATTCGTGGTGGACAAAACGGCATCTGGGCGAGTTTTCTCCAGGTCCTCCGGTTTCTCCCGCCACTATTCCACCAATTGTTCCATCATCACCTTTCCAATCATCCACTTCCTCCGATGGATTTTTTCGGGCGTAAAAATCCTTAGCATGGCTTCCCTCGGAAGGGAAGTAAAGTCGTAGGTCCCGTGTTGTAGATTTACGGCACGTAAAAGAACCTCAAGCCTGATAGAAAGGTGTCACATCTAATTCAAGGGACTAGCTTTGCAGCGAGAGGTAAAACTGAGGCAAAAATTACATTTGCCTACATGTGGGTGAACATACAGGGACGCACCCGTATATGCAAAATCCAATACAACAGGGGAAAATAAAAGGATGTTGGTGGGTAAGCTAAGTTACTAAATGAAAGAAAACGTGGCACTTTATAGCATTACCTTGGGTTTCTTCATGACACGAGGCCAATCTTCGTGTCCTCCTCACTAACTTTAAATTCAAAAAATCTGATGTGTACCATTCACATGACTTTCTCTATATCCCTGCTACAAATTATTCTTAAAAAGCTTATACTTCTATTAACTTCATGCTAATCAGTAAAACATTAGCAGAAATAGTCATATTACTTGCTTTCTTGTAAGTAGAGGTGAAATAACGGAGTACCATAGGTTAAAGTGATAATCAAAAGCTGGTTGCTATGTCACTGAAGTTCCTTTTTTGTATGGACAGCAGTTGACAAATTCCTGTATGAGAAAAATATAAGTTTTCCAAAAATAAGGAATGTCTCAAAGACGACGAACTCACGAAAAAAATGTATATAACACAAATTGTGTGTTTTATAGTGCTCTACATTTTTGTGTAGTAAATGTTTGCCCATCTCTTACGGTATAGCAGTTATTCAAAATTTAGTAAAATTCATCCAGAATAAACTACTCTTCAGAGGCTATTCCCAGAAAATTCAAGATATACATTTTATTTGTCAGGTAAATGTCTTTAATATACGAAATTTTAATCAAAATCGTTAGTAATTTTTGAGAAAAATCAAAATTTTCGAAAAAAATTCCATGTAAAGGGTAGTTGGGGGTGGGGGGATTTTTCTCAAAACCTTCGTGTCTGATCCCTGGAAGATACTAAACGTAAATACCAAGTTTGGTATTCTACCGACTTTTCGTTTTTGAGTTATCGTGTTCACAGACACACGGACACACTGACACACGGACACAAGGACACACACACGGACCTTTTTGTGAAAATGCTTTTTTTGGATATTGGGGACCCTAAAACATATATTTCCGGTGAAAGCTCGGTATCGAATTTTTGGGTGGAGTGCAATACCTTCTTTATACACTGTACATAGTGCGTATAGAGAAAGTAATACCACGCTTACTGTGGTTTTAATGAATGTTCAAGTTGGCAATGTCGCCAACATTATGATAATTATAAATTACAATACTACCACATCTTGTGCCCATAGCCAGGATGTGACAGAGGCATCTGGGCAAAATTAAGCGGTCTTTCACACCCAATATAGAATGGGACAATGAGAACTACAGCAGTTAAAGAGCGTCCATAAAAAAAAAAAAAAAAAAAATCCATGCTTGGCCTCTTCATAACAGGTTCTCCATTTTGTGGTTTCGTGCCGTTGGCTCCCCGCCAGGCTTCTGTCCCTTAGGCATTGGCTTGTAAGTCCTACAACAACGGGGAGGGTAAACCGATTACGAAACGAAACTTATGATACGTAGAGCTAGTTGTATTCCACATAAAAAATTTCGGGTTGTGTTTAACGTTTACTTTTACTACTTGTGGCACCGCAGATGATAATGAAATGAAGATGGAGCACGGGTGGAATGCGATGGCGGGAGAACCCGGAGAAAATCCGCCCCTGCGTCGCTTTGTCCACCACAAATCTCACATACGGTAGCTTGTTTAACCACTCGGCCACGGCGCTTCCAAAATTCAACAATACATGTTTTGAAGTATCGTGGAGAAAAATACACTATTTTTACTTTTTCTATACGCACTGTGTACATGGTGTATAGAGAAAGTATTGCACTCCACCAAAAAATTCGATAACGAGATTTCACCGGAAATATAAGTTATAGGGTCCCCTGTATCCAAAGAAAGTATTTTCAGAAAAAGGTCCGTGTGTGTGTCCGTGTGTCTAGTTTCCTCCAGGGATGCGACACGAAGATTTTGAGACAAATCCCCCCACACCCCACACCCCTTTACATGGAACTTTTTTTCGAAAATTTTGATTTTCTTAAAATTGGCTCTAATGATTTTGATTAAAATATCGTATATTAAAGATATTTACTTGACAAATAAAATGTATATCTTGAGTTTTCTGGGAGTAGTCTCTGAGGACTACTTTGTTCTGGAGGAATTTTACAGAATTTTGCATAACTGCTAAGCCGTAAGAGATGGACAAAAACTTACCACACAACAAATGTAGAGCATTTTGAAAACACACAATTTATGCTATATACATTTTTTTGTGGAGTTGATTGTTTTTGAGATATTCCTTGTTTTTTGGTTTCAGCTATAAAAAACATACTTTTCTCATACAGGACTTTGTGAACTCGTGTCCATACAAACAAAGGAACTTCAGTCACATAGCAACCAGCTTTTGACCATCACTTTAATCTATGGTACTCCCTTATTTCGCTTCTACTTACAAGGAAGCAAATAATAAGACTATTTCTGCTAATTGTTTCTCGATTAGCAGGAAGCTTTTTAACAATAATTTATTGCAGAGTTGTAGAGAAAGCCATGTGAATGGAACACATCAGATTTTTACTTTCTGTACACCTACTATGCACATAGTAGGTTGAAAAAGTATTTTATTCCACCCAAAGTTGCATTTAAAGTTTAGTATCGTTCAATGATGCGACAGTAAGATTTCCTAGAAATTAGGCCCACCACAAACTACCCTTTTCATAGAACAATTTTTGAAAACGTTTTTCTCAAAAATGTCACTAAGGATTAGTTTAAAATACCCTATATTAAAGATATTTACATCTGGAATAAATGTTCTATATATTGAATTTTCGGGGAACAGTTTCTGAAGACCTGTTCATTCTGAAAGAAATTTGCTGAATTTTGTATAACTGGTAAACCATAAGAGATAGATAAAAACTTACTACACATAAGACACATAATTCTATTTACCTTTTTCCTTTCTTTCTTTTCTTTTTTTTTTAGTAGAGTTAATGTGTCCGAGAATTCCTTATTATTTATTTGAATTTTAAAGTATATAACTTTAATTCCAACGGGGTTACTTTTCGTTTCATCTCTTTTTTGTTTTACTGCTGGCTGTGCAAAGCGATCCGAGCTTCAACTTTTCACATAGTGAGTGGCTTTTAAAAGGAAGCAAGTAATAAGATCATTTCTACTAATGTTTATCTTGATGTATGATGTAGATAAAAGAATAATCCTTTGTAAGAACAATTTGCTTGCAGAGAAAGTCATGTTAATGAAACACATAAGATTTTTTTAATAATAATCTATATGCGTGACTGATAAAGGAAGCAAGATTTGGTTTCAATACTAAATATAAGTTGCAGTCAAGATGCACTAAGGCACGAAGAGTTTCAGGAGAAACCTAGCAATAGAAATAGCTTACGGTTGGTGTGTACCTAGGCCCTACGGGGGTACATCCCCAGGAGGAAGGAGTGGAGAATGGATACACCGGGCTGCCGGAACCAGGAACATGGCATAGCAATGACAGGGTCGCTACGGTTTCCAGATTATAATTTTTATTAATGAATGGCGAGGATTCCGGGGTTTGGAAGAGTTTGGTATATTATGGGACAGTCAATAATACCAATAATTTTATCACTGCTCAGATAGGAGCAAATAACCAATTAATAAAAAATACCTTGTCAGTGTAAAAAAATTAAGAAAAATATCACTGATAAATAACAATGATATTTCTTATCATTTGCAGCAAGCACCCGACAGTCGGATAGGCAAATCAAGAACCCACCCCACACAGGGTCAAACCACCAGGGGCGGTCCTCATTCCGGTAGCCAAAGCTAGGGGACGCAGAGAGCATAATGAACATCCTTTTTCACTTCCACTCTGCACCGAGCACCTTCGCCGACACTTCTAACTCTGAAAGAAACTATTGGGATGAAGGATGAATGTACTGAAAACGACACGGAGGCGCAGAAAATTAGGGGATGAAGGAAACTACCCAGCAGTAGTCTGGCGACCCGAGGTTATCCGTAAAACCCTGGGTCAGGGAGGCCGGCCACGGGATTCGAACCCGCTACCTCTCGAATAGGGCCACAGTCGAAACTGCCTGAGCTATTCCTCTCGTCTCTCACCACAAAATACTCTTTGCATGGTAACTATTTCGATACTTTTTATTTTCTCAAAAGTGGTTGTAATTATTTTGATTAAAATATCATATGTATCTGTGTGAAAAATAAAATGTCCTTGTATTTATACGATAGTCTGTAACTCTCTTCATTCAAAATGATTAATATCTGGTAATCTAGCGGGATGGAACAGGCGGTAACGTCTATGCCCGCATTAGGGAGGTTCCGGATTCGATCCTCTGCCAGTGGGTTTTTCGTAGTTTTCCCCTGGTCGCAAAGGGTGGCATTTGCTACCCTGATTCTTCTTTCCCTCAATTCTTCGTATTTCGTTTCCCTTTCATCCTGCAGGTTGAGCTGATTTAGCCGGTAGCGGACAGATGGCGCAGAGACTTCGGATTTGGAACTTCTTCTCTGCCCTATCAGACGGAAGACTTTCCAGGTTGCGTTCCCCTGCCACCAGAGGGACGTCATAGAGCGACATTGAAGAACATGGAGTTAATAAGTGGAGCACAGGACCGCAACCTAGGCCGTGGTGAGCCTTTTGAGCCTCCAACATGACTCCTGGGAGACAGGGATGAAGGAGAGATCAAAAGGTGACTAGATCCGGACGACAATGTGCGCTAAAAAGGATGATGTCCCTAAAAATTTCAATTTGACACAAATCCTGACAGCGGCTGGAGCTGCTTAAACACCACAAAGTCTGGGGTCTCAGTTTCCAAGAAGGAAGGGGACTTCACCCTGCTGCAAAATACCAGGAGAAATCTGAGCTCAAATTACACCGTCCTACCGCAACAAACTTACCGCCGTCGCTTGGTCCTGCAATCCCGAAACAAAATGAGGTAAAACAGATGAAAGGAGATCATGGAGACAGGAAATGATGCACGAAATTCGTGGTAGAAAGGGAACTAAACCCACAGACTGTGAAGACCACAAAATCCAATGTTCAGAGTGGCCAGGTCGACGGGAATCGAACCTGGGACCCAGCGAATTCATTATAAGTTATCGCGGAGCCATCTCCCGATTTCTGCTGGCGGCAACATAAGTTTCGGAACGCTCCGTAATTTCATGTTCATATTAATACGCCAATATATACGCAACTTTTGTCGGAGCCATGTTACTTTTATTGCAGATATGTTCTCCTAGTTCCATGTTTTGCTCTTTTCGTTGCTGTGACCGGATACGACCGCATCTAGTTAATAATTTCCTGAGGGCGACTCTTAACGTTACTGTTTGATGAAGGCCATCTCCAGAATCGCTGCTATATCTCATCCCCGATATGCCACCTCGATTTCCCGTTATTGCTATTAGATACGCGTAGCGTCCTAGCTTCCGGGGGAAAAGTCATCAAATAAATTATTTGCTACTCTATCTTCGGCGTTTGTTCTTTGTTAATGCGGACGTTGATTACAGGAAGGAAGATGGTCACTTGGAGCTCGCCATTCTGCAATACAACGCGATTCCTAGACGAGAATGATAAGGGCTCTGGGTCGTAAAGGACTGCAGTTCAAATGTAAGTTATTGGTATACGGTGAAACAACATTGGCAGTACGATAAGGGTGCTTATACTCTCCCATAATGGTAACAAACTTCGCTAGAAAACCTCCCATATATTCTATATATTGGAAAGATAGAAATAATCTGAAAAAATTCAATGCCTAAGTGGGATTTCATTCGCGGATCTTTGGCATTTCTCGAGCGTAAGAATCCTTAGCAGGCTTCCTTCGGAAGAGAAGTAAAGTCGGTTGTACCTTCCTCTCGTTTATTCTATAAACTGGAAACGTGGAATTAATCTGAAAAATTCAATGCCCAGTTGGGAATTCAACTACGGATCTTTGGCATCTTTCGGATGAAAATCTTTAGCATGATTTCCTTCGGATGGGAAGTTAAATCGGTGGTCCCTTCCTCTCTTACCTATTCTATAAATTGGAAAGGTAGAATTAATCTGAAATCTTATGTGTTCCATTCAACATGTTTTTCTCCAACATCTCTGCAACAAATTATTGTTAAAAAGCTTATGTTTCTATTTACTTCTCGCTAATCCAGAACAAATTAGCAGAATTAATCTTATTGCTTGCTTTCTTGTAAGTAGAAGCGAGATAAAGGAGTACTATAGATTAAAGTGATGGTCAAAAGCTGGTTGCTATGTGACTGAAGTTCCTTTGTTTGTATGGACAGGTGTTCTCAAATTTCTGTATGAGAAAAGTATAAGTTTATCAAAGCTGAAACCAAAAACAAGGAATATCTAAAAAACGATCAACTCAACGAAAAAAATGTATGTAACATAAATTGTGTATTTTAATGTGTTCTACATGTTTTGTGTGGTAAGCTTTTGTCCATATTTTACGGTTTAGCAATTATGCAAAATACCTAAAAATTCATCTAGAATAAAGCAGTCTTCAGAGGCTATTCCCAGAAAATTCAGGATATACATTTTATTTGTCAGGTAAATATCTTTAATACACGATATTTTAATCAAAATCGCTGGAGACATTTTTGAGAAAATAAAAATTTTCAAAAAAGTTCCATATAAAGGGTAGTTGGGGGGATTTTCTTCAAAATCTTCGTGTCACATCCTTGGAAGTTACCAAACTTAAATACCAAGTTTGGTATTTAATGGTCTATTCGTTTTTGGGCTATGCTGTCCAAAGACACACAGACACACACACACGGACATTTTCCTAAAATTGCTTTTTTTAGATTCAGGGGGTCTCAAAACATGCATTTCCGTTGAAATCTCGGTATGGAATTTTTGGGTGCAGTACAATACCTTCTCTATACACTATATATGGTACATGTAGAGAAAGTTAAAATTCAATGCCTAAATGGGATTTCAACTACGGATCTTTGGCATCTTTCGGGTGAAAAATCTTTAGCATGACTTCCTTCGGAAGGGAAGTAAATTTGGTTGTCCCTTCCTCTCACCTTTTCTATAAAGGTAGAAGTAATCCAAAAATTCTGATGTGTTGCATTCTCTCACTGTTCTGAAATCAAACAATTCTTACAAAAGATTATTTTTCTACCTACATCATGCTAAGCGAGATTAACATTAACACAGCTGGCCTTGCTATATAATTCCTTATAAACAGAAAGAGAATAAGAGAATATACTAGTCTAAAGCGATAGTCAAATATAAAAGCCGATCGATGTGTGAACAATTGAAGTTCGGTTCACTGTGCATTTCCAGAGAAACAAAAGAGAGATGAAACGAAAGATGACCCCGTTTGAGAAGATTCGTAGTTTAAAATTGAAACCAATAACAAGGAATATCTCGGAAATGGTCAACTCTGTAACAAAATGTGTATGACATAAATTGTGTGTTTTAACGAGATCTAAATTTATTTCGCAGTAAGTTTTTGTGTATCTCTTACGGTTTAGCAGTTATGCAAAATTCAACCAGAATGAACACGTATTCAGAAGTATTCCCTGAAAATTCAAGATATACATTTGATTTGTGATGTAAATAACTTTAGTACACAGTATTTTAATCATAATCGTTAGAGCTATTTTTGAGAAAAACAAAATGTTCAAAACATTTTCCATGTAAAGGATAGTTTGAGATGGGGGGGGGGGGATTTTCTTGAAAATCTTCGTGTCACATCCTTGGAAAATACCAAACTTAAATACCAAGTTTGGTATTTAGCGGTCTTTTAGTTTTTGAGCCATGCTGTCCATAGCCACACACACAAACACACACGGATCTTTTTCTAAAAATGTTTTTTTTTGGACTCGGTGAAATCTCGGTTTAGAATTTTTTGATGGAATACAATACCTTCTCCATTATGTAGATAGTACTTGTAAAGTAAAAATTCAATGCCTAGTTGGGAATTCAACTGCAGATCTTTGGCTTGCTTCAGGCATAAAAATGCTTAGCATGGCTTCCTTCGGAAGGGAAGTAAAACTGGTGGTCCCTCAATCCTGATAAAGAGGTCTTAGCGATCTTTCACGCTCAATATAAAATGTGACGCTAAGAACCGCAGGAGTAAAAGGGCGTCCATAAATAAAAACCAATTTTGAAAGCAGCTGACGTTGCCTAACCGAGTTATCATGGGGACATGCCGGTTTGACATTAAATTTCCCAATTGACTCTAATGATATAGTTACTGTTGTGAGTTAAGGCACACAAAGCTCAGTTGTTTCACTTAACAACCAGCTTTTAAAATATTTGATTATCGCTTTAGCCTAATTTATATTAGCACGATGTATATAAAAGAATAATCTTTTGTAAGAATAGTTTTATATGGAACAGCCAGAGAAAGTTTTGTGAATGGTGCACATCATTTTTTTACTTTCTATATACATACTATGTACATAGCATATATAGAAGGTATTGTAAGGCACCCAAAAATTCAATACCGAGATTTCACCGAAAATACATGTTTTGGGTCCCCTAAATAAAAAAAAAAAAAGCATTTATGGAAAAAGGTCCGTTGGGTGTATTTGTGTCTCTCTGTCAGCTGGTGTGTTTGTGGACAGCATAGCTCAAAAACGAAAAGGCTGTTGAATACCAAAATTGGTATTTAAGTTCTGCATCTTCCAAGGATGCGACACGGAGATTTCCAAGAAAATACCCCACCCCAAACTACCCTTTACATGGAACTGTTTCGAAAATTTTGATTTTCTTAAAAATGACTAACGATTTTGATTAAAATATCGTACATTAAAGATTTTTACTTGACAAATAAAATGTATATCCTGAATTTTCTGTGACTAGCTTCTGAAGACTACTTTATTCTGGATGAATTTTAAGGAATTTTGTATAACTGCTAAACAGTAAGAGATGGACAAAAACCTGCATAAAAATGTAGGGCACGTTAAAACACACATTTATGTTATATACATTTTTTCGTGATGTTGATCTTTTTTTTTTTTTTTTTTTTTTTTTTTTTTTTTTTTTTTTTTTTTTTTTTTTTTTGAGATATTCCTTCTTATTGGTTTCAGTTTTAAAAACGTATACTTTTCTCATACAGGAATTTGTCAACTCCTGTCCATACAAACAAAGGAACTTCAGTCACATAGCAACCAGATTTTGACTACCACTTTAACCTATGGTACTTCCTTATTTTGCTTCTACTTAGAAGAAAGCAAGTAATAGGTATATCTGCTAATTTTTTCTTGATTAGCATGAAGTAAATAGAAGCTTAGTCTTTTAACAATATTTTTTCTAGAGATGTAGAGAAAGTAATTTGAATTGAACAAATCAGATTTTTTTTTAGTGAAATGCAATTTATTATCTACCTTGTATGTGCATTGTTCAATGTTCATACACATGGGTTCTATTCTATTTACATTTTCTATATATCCAGCAGCTTTCAGAACTTCCAGCTGAAAAGCTACCTTTATTCCAAGTAAAGTCATTCTCGGAGCCATGTTTTTCATTTGAAGGAAAATTGTTAAAGATAAATCACAGCTATTGGCAATTCCCTCTGTAGCAACATCCTGTGTGTTTTCATGCTGATAACAGCTTCCGCTCATTTGTCTTTATTTTCTCGTATCCTTGATCCGGTAAGGAATATCACGATAAGTTCAAAATACGTGTTTTTCCACCTTGCTCCAGTTTGCCAAGTCACTTATTTACATCACTTCCACAATGTTGTAACAAAACTAAACCAAGAATAGATTTCAAGTAAAGTGTTGAAAAATCTTCAGTAACCTTGACTCGAATATTACTGAGATTTTGCAATATTAACTATTTTATACTCACAGTGTATATTTTAAAAAAACAGATCACATTACTTCCTCTTCTCACTCGTCTACAATCTATTCCTGCAACACTTTATCTACCTCATGATAGTCGAGATAAAAATAGCTTCATTACACACTTCCTTATAGGTAGAGGTCTGGATTGCTGGTATTAACATAACCGTGAAGGTTTCAGCAAATACTTTTAACGTTACAAAAATCATATATTTGTTCTTGACAAACTTAATTTTTACTTTCTCTATACGTGCTATGTACATAGTGTATAGAGAAGGTATTGTATTGCACTCAAAAACTCGATACCGAGATTTCACCGAAATACATATTTTGAGATCCTGAATCCAAAAAAAAGCATTTTTAGAAAAATGTTGGTGTGTATGTCTGTCTGTATGTGTGTCTGTGTATATGTGTGTGTGTCTGTGGGCAGCATAGCCCAAAAACGAAAAGACTTTAAAACTTGGTAAATAAGTTTGGTAACTTCCAAGGATGCGACTGGAAGATTTTTAATAAAATCCCCCCAACCCCAACTACCCATTACATGGAAAAAATATCGAAAATTTTGATTTTCTCAAAAATAGCTCTAACGATTTTGATTAAAATATCGTATATTAAAAATATTTACCTGACAAATAAAATGTACATCTTGAATTTTCTGGGAATAGCCTCTGAAGACTACTTTATTCTAGATGAATTTTACGGAATTTTGCATAACTGCTAAACCGTAAGAAATGGACTAAAACCTACTACACATAAATTGTAGAGCACATTCGGACACATAATTTATGTTATATACCCTTTTTTTTCATGGAGTTGATGGTTTTTGAGATACCCCTTATTTTTGGTTTCAGCTTTAAAAACCTTATACATTTCTCATACAGGAATTTGTCAACTCCTGTCCATACAAACAAAGGAACTTCAGTCACATAGCAACCATCTTTTGACTATCACTTCAACTTATGGTACTCCCTTATTTCGCTTCTCCTTACAAGGAAGCAAGAAATAAGACCATTTCTGCTAATTTTTTCTCAATTTGCATGAAGTAAATAGAAGCATAACCTTTTTAACAATGATTTGTTGCAGAGGTGTAGAGAAAGTCATGTGAATGGAACACATCAGATCTTTTTTTAAATATCTGAACATGTAATACAAGTACAATATATTATGATTTATCTAATTATTTGTGTATTCTAAAGGGCATGGGAATTGCTGGAGAAGCTGATGGTAGAAATTCCTGCAATAATCTTCGCTCCAGTGCCCAGCATTTCCATTAATCTAATTTATTGGCAGCAGCAGTAACCATTAAGATCATGAGTCGATTTCACCTATGTAACCTTTCTCTGAAAGCTAGCATTGTAGCATCAAATGCAGTTGATATGAAGCGAAAGCGTTACTTTTACTGAAGGCCTTTTGTCGCTGTTGTGTGTTATCAATAATAATATGTGTCGTCGTTCATTTGTCTTCCTCGGAGTCGGTCGAGATTAGCACCCGTGAAATACTTAATAAACAAACGTGTACATATCTCTGAAAAGTCCTTTGGTGCGCAGGCTTTGCTCGTTCCTGTAGAACACAAGTTGGTTCTCACTCATAAAATTACATACTTAGGCACTCACACCTCCGCGTTCAGATACGTACAACGCACAGCCTATAGTGTACCGCGTACAGCATCACGCAGAATAAGCTGCAACAGCAACAATAATCACAATAACAGTAAGAATCACAGTAAACTGATTCCTTGTAAGCGCATGGCTTACAATACTGAACTCATTCCTGATTTGCTGAAAAGAAGTGCGAAAATAGCGTTGTCACGTGACTAACTTGGTAAGTTCTTTGTATTTAACCCACTTGACCGCTCTTTATAATGAAGAAATCCCGAGCTTCTGACTTTTTAGGAACTAGCATTTCTTTAAATACCCTGTTATTTATGTCTCTAATGCGTTAAAAATCTTGCTCCATAAAGGCAATTGTGTTACTACCATTAACAAAGAAGGTAACCTTGACGAACATAATAGCAACTTCTTTCCGAGTTAGCGACGTGAGTGCAGTGCCTCTGAAGATGTCCCCCACAGACAGGGACGAAATGTTAGGTAGAAATATTTTAACTGAACATATTTTAACCTACAGACCACGGCAAAACAGCCCGAAAATTTTAAATTTTAAAACCATGGACACCGGCCGTGAAAGCTTACGCATATATTTAGTGGGAAGGTTTTTCCAGCATGTGTAAAGTTATTTTGAGTCAGGCGAGCAAATTTCCTTTCAGAAAATGTAAAACAATGTTGTATTTGTACTTTGGTGACACCTGCTAAATGTTCCTATACTTGTCATTTACTCCTATGGTATCTGTTCTTTCTGGCACGGTTCGTTCTGTGTGTGTGAACAACATAACCCAAAATCTAAAAGTTAGTTAAATACCGTAACTACATGATAATTAAGTCCAGCATCCTTCAAAGATGCGATATGAAAATTTTCAAGATATTCCCCAAATTACTTTTACATGGACAATTTTTGGAGAAGTCAGATTTTCTCATAAAAGCTACACAATTGCAATTGTGTACCCGATATTTACCTTGGCAGTGTTTAGGTTTGAAAATTAGTTCTGAAAAGGAAGTTTGTAAATACCACCTTTGAGATTTTTACTGGTTTCTCTACCAATTACTATGTATTTACATATTAGCTAGAACAAATAATGTATTCCACCAACATTTAAATACACAGATTTCACTGTAAATATGAGTTTTAGGGTCCTCTAAATAAAAAAAAATGAATTTTTAGAAAAACATCCGCGCGTGTACGTGTATGCAGACAGCATAACTCAAAAAATAGAAACACGGTTGATTACTAGGACTTTAAGTTCAGTTTCGTCCAAGTATAGGACACGAAGATTTTCAAGAAAATCCGCACTCCAAAATACGAGTAGTTTATTATAGAGTAGGTAGAAAAAGTCTTGTGAATGGAACAAATTAGAATTTTCTTCATTTCTATAGCTTTCTGTAACTGCTACTGCCAACTTTTACTTTTTGCATTTTAAGAATATAGGTTAATTCAACTTGATTTAGTGTCTGATTCATTAAAATATATAACTATTTACTAATATAAATTAAATTCTAAAAATGAGTAGGTTTTTCGGTTTTTAGAGTAATAATTACTTTAAATATGAATTGCTCAAATATGGTTTTTCAACACAAATGACCTTTTTCTTTGAAATTACAAGGTGAATTACCACACAATTTTAGCACATAGTACAAACAACTCCTTAATCATGTGGACTCGCTTTAGCTGAATTTGTTAAAATAGTATATTTTGTAAAAAAAAGATAATATAAAAATGTTATAGGTCTACAGAAAACTTCATGTGTTTCAACCATATAACTTTCTCTATCTCTTCTGCAAACAAAAGATTAATCTTTCATCTCCACCATGCTAATCGAGATACACATTAGTAGAGATAGTCTTATTCCTTGCTTTCTTGTAAGTAGAAGAGAAATAAAGGAATGCAAAGGCTAAAGCGATAATCTAATTATTTAAAAACTAGTCACCATGTGATACAATTGAAATTCGGCTCTTTTGCATGGCCCGGAATAAAACAAAAGAAATATGAAACGATTAAAGACTTCTCGTTTCAGAAAGAGTAAGTATCAAAAACTGAAATCAATAAAAAGGAATATCTCGCAAATGGTTGAATAAGAAAAAACGTTAATGTAACATAACATGTCTGTTTTAAATACATCTACATTTTCGTGTAGTAAATTTTGTCTATTTCTTACGGTTTACCAGTTCTCGAAAAATCATCCATTATAAAGGGATCTTCAGGGGCTATTCACAGAAAACTCCAGATATACATTTCATTTGTCTTCAACATGTAATATTTTAATTAAAATTGTTAAAGTCATTTTTGAGAAAATCAAAATGTAAGGCGTTATTTTGGGTCGGAGGCTTCCTTGAAAATCTTCAATCGCATTCTTGGAAGATATGTTTGGTATTTATTGGACTTTTCGGTTGTTGAGTTATGCTGTTCACGCTGGCACCACATACGCATATGTGCATACATATATACAGGCAAGCATCTGTATGATCGAGGGGTCCGCAAAACATGCATTTACGGCGAAAGCTGTAATTGAATTGTTGAGTGGATGCACTTTTGAATGCAATACCTTCTCTAACTACTAGGCACATGGAAAAAGTAAAAATCTGATGTGCACCATTCACATGAATTTCTCTACATCTCTGCAACAAATTATTCTTAAAAAGCTTATACTCCTATTTACTTCATGCTAATCAGAAAATATTAGCAGAAATAGTCTTATCATTTGCTTCCTTGCGAAATAAGAGAGTACCATAGGTTAAAGTGACAGTCAAAAGCTGGTTGCTATGTCCCTGAAGTTCCTTTGTTTGTATGGACAGCAGTTGACAAATTCCTGTATGAGAAAAATATAAGTATTTCAAAGCAGAAACCAAAAACAAGGAATGTCTCAAAAACGATAAACTCCACGAAAAAATGCATGTAACATAAATGGTGTGTTTTAACGTGCTCTACATTTTTCGTGTAGTAAGTTTTCGTCCATCTCTAACGGTTCAGCAGTTATTCAAAATTCCGAAAAATTCATCCAGAAAAAGTAATCTTCAGAGGCTATTCCCAGAAAATTCAAGATATACATTTTATTTGTTAGGTAAATAGCTTTAATATACGATATTTTAATCAAAATCGTTAGAGCCATTTTTGAGAAAATCAAAATTTTCGAAAAAGGTTTGGGGTGGGGGGATTTTTCTCAAAATCTTCGTATCGCATCCCTGAAAGATACTAAACTGAAATACCTTGTTTGTTATTTTAGCGACTTTTCGTTTTTGAGTTATCGTGTTCACAGACACACGGACACATACACACACGGACCTTTTTGGATAAAGGCCCGTCTGTGTGTCTGTGAACAGTATAGCTCAAAAACGAAAAGACCGTTGAAAACCAAACTTGGTATTTAAGTTTGGTATCTTCCAAGGATGCGAAGATTTTCAAGAAAATCCCTCCACCCTCAACTACCCCTTACATGGAACTTTTTTGGAAAATTTTGATTTTCTTAAGTATGGTTCTAACAATTTTGATTAAAACATCGTATATTAAAGATATTTTCTGGGTATAGCCCCTGAAGAATACTTTATTCTGGATGAATTTTACGGAATTTTGCATAACTGCTAAACCGTAAGAAATGGACAAAAACTTACCACACAAAAAACGTAGAGCACATTAAAACACACAATTTATGTTATATATATATTTTTTTTTTCGTGGAGTTGATCGTTTTTTAGATATTCCTGGTTTTAGATTCCAGCTTTAAAAAACTTGTATTTTTCTCTTACAGGAATTTGTCAATTTCTGTCCATACAAAGGAACCTCAGTCACATAGCAACCAGCTTTTGACTATCACTTTAACCTATGCTACTCCCTTATTTCGCTTCTACTTACAAGGAAGCAAGCAATAAGACTATTTCTGCTAATTTTTTTTCGATTAGCATGAAGTAAATAGAAGCATAAGCTTTTTAACAATAATTTGTTACAGAGAATGTAGAGAAAATCATGTGAATGGAACACATTAGATACAGGGGACCTTAAAACATATATTTCCGGTGAAATCTCGGTATCGAATTTTTGGGTGGAGTGCAATACCTTCTCTATACACTATTTACATGGTACGTATAGAGAAAGTAAAAAGTAACTTTCCGATACTGCCTGCATATAGCAATAGTATAACGTGATCCATTGCGTGCTAATACTATGGAGGGGATACCTCGCGCACTACAACAAATGAGACCTATTGTGGCTAACGTTCCCCCCTCCCCCCTCCATGGAAAGGAATGAATTGAAGGAACCACAAGACTGCAGGTCGCAAACAGACAGGCCTCAGAGACGCGCCCAGTCTCTTACCAGCTCCTGGCTAGAAGACCCTTGAGCTGACAGCTGCCTAGAGAGGTCAATGAACGACCCGTCGAACTTCGTAGGCGTCCAGTGTCCTTGGGGAATAATTTTCATTGGAACAACGTTCGCGCCATCTGTCCGGCACTACGTCATATCACGAAACATTTGGAAACATTTTTAAAATGAGAAGGAAACGGAAGTTATAGAAAGAAAATTATAGTAGATGAAAAATCACTTCAGCATTCGTTTAACGGCCAGGGAAATGAAAGCCAAGAAAAACCTATGTGACAACAGTTGACTGGAATCGAACCCGGGACCACATTACTATGGAGTAACTCGCTTAGTGTGCGGACAATAACTTCACATTGCAGTATCACTTTTGTGTTTGACAGTATTCTCGACGATTTTTAAACACCGACTTTAGACAGTGTTTATTAAACATATCTTCAAACAATATCTAACTTTTAAGCTTCGCCTAAATATAATTTCTGCATCCACCTTTAAAATATGTCAGTAGTTTTTAAACTGTAAGCTTTGGTGTAACTAAAATAAACCATGGAAACGCTCAAAGGGAGAAAAGTAAGTCAGAATGCCATAAAACCCTTTATTAAACTTATCTCGGAAAACAGTCGAGCATTATCGATAATTTCTTCACTGTTGGATAACTTAATTCCCCTCGGTAGCTTTAAGCTACGCGACATTTAATTGCAAAACCAGACGACTGGTTGCCAAGGGAATCAGAAATAATACCCTGATTTTCATCTGTTTTCGAGGAATATTGGCATTGGTGGAAATTCTGTTCCTTTATTACAAATATAAAGGATTTTGGGAAAACGTACCTCTAAACGGAAGGGACTCAAAACGGGGCGAAAGCTTCTTTATTACATTAAGCTAGGACAGCTATTTGAATAACTATTTCAGTATTCAACAGTTTTCCTTCCAACATTATAGGTATCATGGGTTCCGGATGTCTATAAAATACAGAATTAATATATTGTAAAATATAAATATTATACTTCAGTGCGGTGTGTTTCAACACATGCTATGCAAAGGTAAATCAATGAACTTAAATACCTAGATGTCATGTATTTGAAGTTAGCAGTTTTTTTTTTTACTTTCTCTATACGTACTATGTACATAGTGTATAGAGAAGGTATTGCACTCCACCAAAAAAATTTGATACCGAGATTTCACCGGAAATATATGTTTTAGGGTCTCCTCTATCCAAAAAAAGTACTTTCAGAAAAAGGTCCGTGTGTCTGTGAACTCGATAACTCAAAAACGAAAAGTCGGGAAAGCACCAAACTTGGTATTTAAGTTTAGTATCTTCCAGGGATGCGACACGAAGATTTTGAGAAAAATCCCCCCACCATAAACTACCCTTTACATGGAACTTTTTCGAAAATTTTGATTTTCTCAAAAATGGCTCTAACGATTTTGATTAAAATTTCGTATATTTCAGATATTTATCTGACAAATGTATATCTTGAATTTTCTGGGAATAAACTCTAAAGACCACTTTATTCTAAGTGAATTTTACGGAATTTTGCATAACTGCTAAACTGTGAGAGATAGACAAAACTTACAACATGTAGACCATATTAAAACATGTAGAGCATATTAAAACACACAATTTATGTTGAATACTTTTTTTCGTGGAGTTGATCGTTTTTGAGATATTCCTTGTTTTTGTCCTCAGGTACGAAAAACTTAACTTTTCTCATACAGGAATTTGCCAACTCGTGTCCATACAAACAAAGGAACTTCAGTCACATAGCAACCAGCTTTTACTATCGCTTTAACCTATGCTACTCCCATATTTCCCTTCTACTTACAAGGAAGCAAGTAATAAGACTATTTCTGCTAATTTTTTGTCGATTAGCATGAAGTAAATAGAAGTATAAACTTTTTAAAACTCACGTGTTGCAGAGATGTAGAGAAAGTCATTTTTGAGTTATCGTGTTCACAGACACACGGATACACTGACACACTGACACACGGACACACCGACACACTGACACACGGACACACACACGGACTTTTTTTTTTTTTTCAGAAAATACCCTAAAAGATATATTTCCGGTGAAATCTCGTATCGAATTTTTTGATGGAGTGCAATACCTTCTCTATACACTATGTATATGGTGCGTGTAGAGAAAGTAAAAATCTGCTGAGCTCCATTCACATAGGTTCTCTCTGTTCTGCAAACAACGAGACTTACAAAAGATTATTCTTCCATCTGCTTCAATTTCATCGACATAAACATTAGCAGAATTGGTCCTATTACTTTCTTGTATGTAAAAGGGAAGTAAGGGAATACACTAAGCTGAAGCAATACTCAAAAGCCTTTAAAAGCTGGTCGCTATTTGATGCAACTGAAATTCGGTCCTCTTTGGACGGTTAGAAGTAAAACAAAAGAGATATGAAACGAGTTACATCTTTCCGCTTGAAAAAAGTATATAAGTTAATATTGAAACAAATAATATGGAATGTCTAATTGAAATACCTCGGAAATGGTTAACTCTGCGAAAAAAGGCCATAAGATATAAATTGTGTGATATAATGAGATCTACATGATGAGATCGATTTTCCGACCGATTTTGAATTGAGGCTATTTGGGAATCTTTGGCCTACATCTGAAATCACGAAAATAATTTAAATGGATTCCTTAAAGAGTACATTGTACACTGTTTCAGAAATTAAATAATATATTAATGAGTACAGTGATGGTATCTTCGTTAAGTCACTACTGCTATACCGATTGTGAGATTTGTGGTGGACAAAGCGGCGCAGGGGCGGGTTTACTCCGGGTTCTCCGGTTTCCCCCGCCATCTCATTCCACCGGGGCTCCGTCTTCATGTATCGTCAGTGTCATCGCCTGCGGTGCCAGAGCACAGTAAAAGCGGGCGTTAAAAACTATAAAAAAAAAAAAAAAAAAAAACGAAAAAAAAACTTATGTGTTACATTCACATGACTTTCTCTATATCTCTGCAACAAATTAGTTTTAAAAAGATCATGCTTCTATTTACTTCATGCTAATCGACAAAAAAGTATCAGAAATAGTCTTATTATTCGCTTCCTTGTAAGTAGAAGGGAAATAAGGGAGTAGCATAGGTTAAAATGATAGTCAAAAGCTGGTTGCTATGTGACTGAAGTTCCTTTGTTTGTATGGACACGAGTTGACAAATTTCTGTATGAGAAAAGTTAAGTTTTTCGAGCATGAAAACAAAAACAAGGAATATCTCAAAAACGATCAACTCCACGAAAAAAATGTATACATCATAAATTGTGTGTTGTAATGTGCTCTACATTTTTTGTGTGGTAAGGTTTTGTCTATCTCTTACGGTTTAGCATTTATGCAAAATTCCGTAAAATTCACTCAGAATAAAGTAGTCTTCAGAGGCTATTCCGAGAAAATTCAAAATATACATTTTATTTGTCAGGTAAATTTTTTTAATATACAATAATTTAATGAAAATCGTTTGAGCCCTTTTTTAGAAAATAAAAATTTTCGAAAAAAGTTCCATGTAAAGGTATTTTTGGATGGGGGAATTTTTCTCAAAATCTTCGTGTCACATCCCTAGTCGATAAACTTAAATACCAAGTTTGGTATTTTACCGACTTTTCGTTTTTGAGTTATAGTGTTCACAGACACACGGACACACATACGGACCTTTTTGTGAAAATGCTCTTTTTAGGATACAGGGGACCCTAAAACATATATTTCCGGTGAAATCTCGGTATCTCCTCTATACACAATGTACATAGTACGTGTAGAGAAAGTAAAAACTACTGCTATGAAAATACCTACATTTAAGAAGAGAAATTAGCTGCTATATTATTTTCCTTGTTGCCTTTTCATTGTTATGTCGCTATTAATGCAGTCGCACCGAGTTCAAGTGAAATGTTTAAATCAACTGCACGATATTAGTCTTTGACTAATATATTGTTACTGTATCTGCAGAAAAGGTAAGTGGGGAAAATGCTATAAAAGTTTAACAAGAGCTGCCTCCTGCTTTGCGAAGGGTAACGGGTTCGACTCCCGAATGGGTGCTGAACATTTTTTTCTAGCCGATATTATTCCCTATCCTCCCACATTGATGAGAGTATGTAATCTAATGAATAAAATCCAAAGAGAAACGAAACCAACTATAACACTGCACGAGGTAACAGCACTGTCGATAAGTAGTTTGTTCCAAAGAGAAATCCCGCAGATATCACTTTGCAGTTGTGAACCTGAAATAAATAAATGACCTTAGTAGGTTTCTTGTGATACAACTTTTGTTTTTTTATTGTAAAGTTTGCATCTAAGATTCCAATGATCTGATCCTAAGAAAAACAAAGTAAAAAACATAAAAAACATTCTAAACCAAATCTTAGAGACTTTTTCAACCGTCCCCTCTTGAAATTGGACGATTTCAATATAAATGTTGCGATTTTTAAAATAAATCTGGCGATATTTTGTGAAATGAATCTGGCAACCCTGCTAAGGACAGCTGTAGAGGATTCTGAGACGATCATTGCAATAGGAGCCAAGGAGTGACATATATAATGCTGATTAGTCTAGAAGCAGCAAATATTGCATGTTTAAACACGAGCACTAACAGCTCCCTCGACATACCGATATAAAGTGGGCTGTCACGAGCGCTGGCAGCCATTTAGACAGGCTATGTGTCGTAACCTCAGCAAATGGAGGACGCTGTAAGAGACTGGTGAAATATTGCACTTGATGAGACCGCCAGAGTGCAAGCAATTTGTGTGACTTAGCAGTTGCTTACATTTACTTGTTTAACTGCATAGTGATGATCGGGTGAATTCTTTGCGCCTTTGTCTACTTTTGTGCTCCTTCGTCCTTGCCTAAGGTAGGTTATCGAGCTTGCAATCGAAACTATTTTGTTCGTGTGGATTCTTTTTAATGTACTTTTACGTTCTCTAACACGTGTGTATAATGTACATAGTAGATAGAAAAGATATTATATATATATATATGTATGTATTTACTTTTTCTACACGTAGGTACTATGTACAAAGTGCATAGAGAAGGTATTTTATTGCACCCAAAACTTCGATACCGAGATTTCGAGATTTCACCGGAAATACATATTTTGGGTTCCCCTGAATACAAAAAAAAAACATTTTTGGAAAAAGGTCCATGTGTGTGCGTGTGTGTCTGTGTGTCTGTGGAGAGCATAGCTCAAAAACGAAAAGACCGTTGAATGCCAAACTTGGTATTTAAGTTTGGTATCTTCCAAGGATGCGAAACAAAGATTTTCAAGAAAATCCCCCCACCACCAACTACCCTTTATATAGAACTTTTTTCGAAAAGTTTGATTTTCTTAAAAATGACTCTAACGATTTTGATTAAAATATCGTATATTAAAGATATTTATTTTTATATCTTGAATTTTATGGGACTAGCCTCTGAAGACTACTTTATTCTGGATCAATTTTACGGAATATTGCATAACTGCTAAACCGTAAGATATAGACAAAAACTTATCACACAAAAACCGTGGAGCACATTAAAACACACAATTTATGTGGAGATCGTTTTTTAGATATTCC
The DNA here is from genome assembly GCA_030762935.1 of Hymenopus coronatus. NCBI lineage: Eukaryota > Metazoa > Arthropoda > Insecta > Mantodea > Hymenopodidae > Hymenopus > Hymenopus coronatus. The sequence continues at coordinate 38,010,190 of CM060895.1, forward strand.
TTGTTTTTTATTTCAGCTTTGAAAAACTTGTATTTTTCTCATACAGGAATTTGTCAATTCCTGTCCGTACAAACAAAGGAACTTCAGTCACATAGCAACCAGCTTTTGACTATTAGTTTAACCTGTTTATTTCGCTTCTACTTACAAGGAAGCAAGTAATAAGACTATTTCTGCTAATTTTTTCTCGATTAGCATGAAGTAAATAGAAGCATAATCTTTTTAAAAATAATTTGTTACAGAGATGTAGAGAAAGTCATGTGAATGGAACACATAAGATTTTTTTTTTTTTTTTTTTTTTTTTTTTTTGTAGCTAAACGTCCTTTAACCTGGTTGGTCATATCGGACCATGAATGGAATTGATGAAATGATGCTCAAACGATATCGGGGTCCATGCAGCTTAAACTTACTCCACATTCGTCTTCTCAAAATAAGGGAAAACCCCGAAAAAATCTTATCCGGGTAACTCACCCTAAGCGAGGCTGGAACTCACGACCTGTTGAATATGAGGCAGACACGCCACCACCACACTACCCAGGCGGTCTAGAAAAGATATTGTATTACACCCAAAAATTCGCTACCGAGATTTCACCGCAAACAAATGTTTTGAGGATCTTTGAGTAAAAAACACTTGATGCGTTCCATACATATAACTTTCTCTAGCTGTTCCAAATAAAAGTTATTCTTAACATAGCATATTCTTTTATATACATCACGCTAATGGAGATAAATATTAGCAAAATCGGTATTATTGTATGCTTTATTAACAGTAGAAGGCAAATACACTACGCTAAAGCAATAGTTAAATGTTTTAAACTCTGGTCGGTATATGAAACAATTGAGGGTTGGTTCACTTTGCATGGCCCCGTTTGAGTAAAATTAGGTGGTTTAAAACTGAAAAAAAATCACAGAAAATATTTAAAAAAAAAGGGCCAACTCTACAAGAAAAACGTATGTGACATACATTATGTGTTTTAACGAGGTCTACGAGGTCTTTTACAGTTTAACCCTTATGTAAAATTTTGCAAAACTCATACAGGACATCCCAAGCGACCGCATATGAGATTTGTGGTGGACAAAGCGGCGCAGGGGCGTGTTTTCTCCGGGTTCTCCGGTTTCCCCCACCATCAAATTCCACCGGGGCTCCATCTTCATGTATCATCAACGTCACCACCTGCGGTGCCAGAGCAGTAAAAGCGGGCGTTAAACACGAGCAAAAATACAGGACAAAGAGGTCTTCAGAGAAGACTATTTCCAGAAAATTAAAAATATACATTTTATTTTTGATGTAAATATCTTTAACATTGTATTTTTATGAAAATCGTTAGAGCTATTTTTAAAAACAACAAGAAATTTTCAAAAAGTATTTATGTTGGAATAGTTTGAGTGGGGCAATGTTTTTGAAAATCTTCATTTCGCATCCTTGGAAGATACTAAACATAAATACCAAATTTGGTTTTTAACGGTCTATTCGTTTTTGAGCTATGCTGTCCACACACACACACATACGGACCTCATACACCCAAGGTCGCGGGTTCAAACCCGGCGCAGGACGATGGATTTTTTTCGGGCGTAAAAATCCTTAGCATGGCTTCCTTCGCAAAGGAAGTAAAGCCGTTGGTCCCGTATCGTAGAGTTACAGCACGTAAAAGAATCTCAAGCCCGCTAGAGAGGCCTCTGAGCAAAATTAAACGGTCTTTCACGCCCAATATAGAATGGGACGCTGAGAACCACAGCAGTTAAAGAGCGTCCATAAAAAAAAAAAAAAAAAAAAAAAAAAAAACACACACACACACACGGACCTTTTCCTAAAATGTTTTTTTCGGACTCAGAGGACCTCAAAACATATATTTCCGGAAAACATTGAATTTGTTGGGTAGAATACAATAGGTACATTCTCTAGCTACTATGTATATTGTACATTTGTGCTGAAGACAGCAGTTTTAGGGAAAGCTCAGTGTGTGTTGACAATAGAACTCCTAAAACGAGAAGTCGCTTAAATGTCTAACTTAATCTTGAAATTCAGTGTCTTCCAAGGACACGACATGAAGACTGTTTTAAGGAGAATTGCGTTTGTTTGTTTATTTGTTTTTTGTAGTAAGTTTTTGTCTGTCTCTTGCGATTTACTAGTTATGCAAAAGTCATTCACAATGAAGAGGTGCTTAGAGACTATTCCCAGAAAGTTCCCGATATACGTTTTATTTATAATGTAAATATCTTTAATTGATATCGGTAAAGCCGTTTTTGAGAACATTATTTACGACAAATATTCCCGGTAAAGAGTAGTTTGGGGATGCGGAATTTTCCGCGAAGCCTTCCTGTCGCATCTGTTATATACTAAGTTGGGTCTTTAACTTCTAGTTACTTTCTCTATACGTACTATGAACATAGTGTATAGAGAAGGTATTGTATTACACCCAAAAATTCGATGCCGAAGATTTCACCGGAAATATATGTTTTGAGACCCCCTGAATAAAAAAAAAAGCATTTTTAGAAAAATTTCCGTGTGTCTGTCTGCCTGTCTGTGTATGTGTGTGTGTCTGTGGGCAGCATAGCTCATAAAAACCAAGTTTAGTATTTAAGCTTGGTATCTTCCAAGGATGCGACACGAAGAGTTTCAAAAAAATCCCCCACCCCAAACTACCCTTTATATGGAAAAAATTTCGAAAATTTTGATTTTCTTAAAAATGGCTCTAACGACTTTGATTAAAATCTCTTATATTTAAGTTATTTATTTGCCAAATAAAATGCATATTTTGAATTATCAGGGAATAGCCTCTGAAGCCTACTTTATTCTAGATACATTTTACGGAATTTTACATAACTGCTAAACCGTAAGAGATAAGCGAAAACTTAAAACTCAAAAAATGTAGAGCATGTTAAAGCACTTAATTTATGTTATATAATTATTTTTTTTCGTGGAGTTCATCGTTTTTGAGATATTCCTTGTTTTTGGTTTCAGCTTTGAAAAACATACTTTTCTCCTACAGGAATTTGTCAATCCCTGTCCATACAAAAAAAGGAACTTCAGTCACCTAGCAATCAGGTTTTGACTATCACTTTAACCTATGCTCCCTTATTTCGCTTCTACTAACAAGGAAGCAAGTAATAAGACTATTTGTGCTAATTTTTTCTCGATTAGATGAATTAAATAGAATAATTTGTTGCAGAGATGCAGAGAAAGTCATGTGAATAGAACATGAGTTATGCTGTCAACAGATACACATACACACACGCGGTATTTTTCTAAAAAATACCATTTTTGGATTCAGAGGAGCTTAGCACGTGTATTTCCAGTTGAATCTCCGTAACAAAATACTTTTTGTTGTTAGGTGGAAAAGAATGCCTTCTCTATCTACTATATACATTGTACACTTGTGTTAGAGAAAGTGATAAAAATGTGTGTCACATGATTATATCGAACTATTCTCTAATAAACTGTTCTTACAAAAGCTTATTCGTCTATCTACTTCATGGAAATCAAAATAAACATTAGCAGAAATGAACTTACTGTTAGTCCCTATTAAGTAGAAGGGAAATAAGGCTAAAACCATATTCAAATCCTTTAAAAGCTAGTCGCTACGTGAAGCAATTGACATTGAGTTTTGCTTGGATGGCCAAAAGTAATACAAAAGAGATATGAAATGAATGGCGACTTCCTTTTTGAGAAAGTTCTAAGTACTTTAAAATTGAAGCCAATAACAAGGACTAACTCGGAAATTGCTAACTACATAAAAATGTATAGGACATGAACTGTGTGCTTTAACGAGATCTTACACTTTACCAGTTAAACAAAAGTCAACCAGAATGAAGAGGTCTTTAGGAGCTACTTCCAGTATATTTACGATATAAATTGTGTATCTCATGTGAATACCTTTAATATTCGGTATTTTAATCAAAGTCGTTAGATCCAATTGTAAGAAAAACAACATTTTAAACAAATATTCCATATAAAGAATAGTTTGGGATGGAAGGATTTGTCAATCCTGTTTGTTATGTTTTACTCCTGGCCATGCAAAGGAGAATCGAATTTCAATCACAATGCGACCATCTTTTAAAAGATTATACTCACATTATCCTAGAGTATACTCGTATTTCCCTTCTACTTCCAAGGAAGTAATTAATAAGACTATTTTTGCTAATGTTTATCTAAATTAGCATGAAGTAGATGTATAGAAGAATGGGCTTTTGTAAGAATAGTTACAGAATAGGTAGAAAAATTAGTGAATGGAACATAATTTTTTTTTTCGTAGTCATGCAAAGAGCATAGGATTTCAAAGTTATCACATAGCAACACACTGCTTAAAAATCTTGCTTTCGTTTTGCCTACTTACCTGTATACACACTTCCTATAACGAAATGTGCAAGTGGGAACTGAAGATGTATCTGGATTGACTAGCAACAGATAGAATAATACACTTTAATGCGATGTATTTGTAGAACAATGAATTAAAAAGTTATGTGAATGCACAAATTGACCATTTGTAAGGTATGATGTGCAAAATGTGACTACTTTCTAATAGCTCATGGATTAAAATACTACAAAATTCATAGAAATCTTTTTTTTAAGCGGCTTAGCCTCCCCGTATGTAAGACGGACATTCCTAAGCCTGTTGAAGAGCCAACAGAACTTAACCACAGAATGAAGAACCTGGAACGAGTGGTTGGTCCGTAGCAGGCATGAACGTGTGAAAGTGGATGATATGAAATGCAAGCGAGATGGATGACAGGAAAGCCGATGATGGAGCAGTTGGTGGCGTGAGTGGTGGGGGAAAACGGAGGACCCGGAGAAAACCCGTCCAGACACCGTTTCGTCCACCACAAATCGAACATGAAATAATCTATGCTTAAAATATTTTTCTTCTATTTAAAAGAACATTTGAATTCTGTAACTGCGTAAACCGCTCCTCGCTATACAGTTTACATTCTTGCCATGCGCCAAAAATTCAAGGTGCATTAAAGCACTTAAGGTGTGTTTATAGATCACTGACTACGTCATTGTTTTGGTGATTTATGTTGTTATTTTAGCGCACCCTAAACGAAGAACTAAATAAAAGTGTTAGTAGCTAAATGTGCATTCTGAACCACTGAAGCGGAATTTCATGTTGATGAGTATGCAGACAACAATGCAAGTGCGAGCTCTGACAACAATATCAATTCCACGCCCCTGTATCACTATTAACATATAAATAGCACCTGTCACAGTCACGGCCTCCTCGATCTTCTGCTAGACCGTGAAGTCTTTGCCTCTTCACGTCACGGACACCCGAATGTGGCCCCAGCGGTTGAAATGACACAATCGATATAACAGCTGAATATCCTTTGTCGTGTTTTCTTTCCAGTTCTTTATTGCATTATGGATTAGTGAGGTGAATTACGAGTTCCATTTCTCAAACTTGCTTCTTTCTCTAACAGCTTTCTGTCTTTCCTTTTTGACCAAATTACGTTCTCTATTAACGTGTTTACAATAAGTAGAAGTATTTTATTCCACCCAGAAATTCGATATCGTAAAAACAAACCATGGTTTGAAACAGAGACGTAGCCTATCTACAATTATCTCTCTCTCTTCATAGAAGAGCAGTACTTTTATTACACAGTACATAATAATTTAAGTTAAATAAAATTAACGTGATTGAAAACTTGAAAATAATATTAAATCAGATTAAAGTATTATTTGAGGGATAAAGAGCTATTACTTTATTAATACTTTTAATAAAACATTTCAATATTACATATTAAATAGACACATATAGATTGACAGATTGATGGATAGATAGATTAGATTCAATTAGATTTGATTGGAGAAAGCGCGCGCATACATAAGGCTTGTGCCAGTATTGGAAGAGACATGCTTTTATGGACACAGCAGTCGTTTATTCACAGAGTTGGAAAATGCATTGACGTAGAAAATTTTGAACATTTATTACTCTACGATGGTTATGAAATAATACTGCACAATTTCCTTGCAGTGGTGATACTTTGTGCATCTGCCTTTCATCAATGTTTAATTGAGTACACCAGTAAAAGAACCCTGTACAAGAAAATGGTTTAAACAAAGTTTTTTTGATGACGAATAAGGAAACAAAATAAAAATGTTAGTTCCCATTTAAAAAACGTACCTTGACCCTCAAAGTACCATCCAAACTGTCTTCAATTAAAATACAACAAATGCCATTTACTTTCCCCCATTATATCAAGCAACTTTTATTCAAAATGTTTATTTCTACAACGCAGATATTCTATAGTCTGATGTTAAATGGTGCAGGGTATAGAATATATTTATGTGTATATAAATATAAAATTCTACGAGAATGAAAAAAAAGACTCCTCAGGAAATCATGTTGACAAAGAAAAACATTAATTGCCCATCTATTTGCGGATCAGCTAGTTTTAATTCTTTACAACGAAGAACATTCTGTAAAAAAGAAGATATTTAAGACAAAATAAAATTAATGGCATTCCAGGGAAGATATCCAATGAGAAGCAAAGTAGTGTTGGAGGATAAAGCCATGCTATCAAAGTTCTTAGGCTTTCACGGCCAGTGTCAATATTAGCTATAGTATAATCCGGGCTTGTGGTCCGTGGTCTATTGGGCTCCTCCTTCTTCCCAGGTGTTTCGTCTGCGACTATGGCAGACATCTTCGGTAGCAGCGAGTTTGAAGTACTCTACTCGACGTCAGTCAGTTGAAACGTCCAGTTTTTACAGATACTAGTAATTTTGTAAACAACAAAGAGAAACTTATTTCTTAAATAATTCTGGATAACACAAGATATCATCGTCCTGTTTGATCTTAAGGGGATAAACCTGTCACATTTTCGAAGATTCTGAAAAATACAGGCTTAAATTTTGTGTCATATATTGGTACACAGAAAATCGCTAACGCATGCGTGTAGCTTTTTTTTTTCACTGCTCTCTTCTCTTAATTTAATTTTTTCGGTGCACTTTATCACTAAATTTGCGCTTTGTTGCAAATTTTTATCAATTACTTCGAAGGCTTATCAAAGAATTCGTAAGATGATAAACAAAAGCGCTTTTCTTAAAGTATTTTGGACAATGAACTACATACTTTATTTAGAAATCACATTTCTATTAGGTAATTGAAAAGCATAACATCAATAGCCATATCCTTTAAAATTTGCTCCTGTATAAGTAATTCATAATCTGCCAAAATTATCAATGTGATAAGCTTACAATAAGAAATTTTGGAATACAAATTGAAATTGATTACGAAATGTTAAGCTCTTTTCTGTACATATGTACAATATATATAAAAGAACCTTCGTAAAGCAATCCAGATATTGATATACAGATTTGAAGTTTGTTATGAATTATATCATAAATACCTGTAAAATAAGCTATACAAACTTCATAATTTCATAGGTTAGACGCTTCAACTTATACATCAAAGTAACAACGCAATGAACTTTTCAGCGCCTGCAAAACCTGTGCACGACGCGGGTGCAATGTGGGTGGCCTGACTATCAGGTAAATGTAGTGTTACTTCAACCTAGTCGTATGTGCTGCCATCTGCTATGCATTGATTGTAACTGTTCTAAGCGCAGGTTACGTACACATATCCTGCAGTTGTTTCTGCTTTCTGGTCGTGATTTGTGTGTGTGTGTGTGTGTGTGTGTGTGTGTGTGTGTGTGTGTGTGTGTGTGTGAACAGCAAACTCAAAAACGAAGTGTCCCCAAACTTGGTACTTAAGTTTAGTATATTTCAAGAATGTGACATATATTTTCAGGGAAACGTTAAATGTTCTCAAAATGACTGTAACGATTTTGATTAAGTTGTCATATACGTATTAAAGATATCTGCATGGCAAATGAAATGCACATCTTGAATTTTCTGGGAATAACTTCTAAAGGATTTTTGCATAACCGATAAACTATAACAGAGAGACAAATGTCATACTTCACTAAAATTGGTTATCTCTTTAAAACACACAATCTGTACAAGATAATATTTTGTTTATTTTTCTTTATTTTTTATTTATTTATTTTGTTCGAGGTAACACTTTCCGAGATACTGCTTATTATTGGTTTCAATTTTAAAACATATACATTTCTCAAACGAGAAATCGTCATTCGTTTCATCTCTGCTTTGTTTTACCATTGGCCATGCAAAGTGAAGCAAATTTCGGTGTCATCGCAGAGCACCAGTTTTTAAATATTTGACTATCGCTTTAGCCTAGTGAATTCCCTTATTTCTCTTCTACTTACAAGGAAACAAGTAATAAGACCAATTCTGCTAATGTTTATCTCAAATAACATGAATAAGCTTGTTAAGAATAGTGAAGAAAAGCAGAGAAAGTCACGTGAATGTTATTATTATTTATCACAGCAAAGACCGTGCGAGAAGGCGTCGGGATAACGTGCTGAGACTCTCTCACCGGCGACTGCCCAATTTAACCCGTGGACTTTGTAGTTTTTCCCCGGAGTTGCGAGGCGAATGTTGGCGTGCTTTCTCCTTTACCACGATTTGAATCAAGTAAACAGTATTATACTCACTCAAATAATAGGGATAAAAATAGTAAAACAACTTACGTAAGAAGAGTTATTAAACAAATAATAAAAACAATTATATGATGCGTTACACTCACATGACTTTCTCTAGCTACTCTACAACAAACTTCTTACAAAAGATAACTCTTCTTTCAACACCATGCTAATTGAGATAAACATTAGCAGAATTTTATTACTTAGTTCCTTATGAGTAAATTGGAACTAAGGGAATACACTTGGCTAAAGTAATACTTAAATGTTTAAAAATCTGTCGTTATGCGATTGTCATTGCAAATTGCTCCTTTGCTTGGCCAGGAATAGAACAAAAGAAAAACGGACACTTCCATCTGAGAAAAGTATAGCTACTTCACAATTGAAACTAATAACAAGGAATACCTCGAAACCGGTAAGCTCCACGAAAATAAAATGTATATGACATAACTTGTGTATTTTAAGAATTGCCGGTTCCCGTAGCCGCGCTCGCTAAAGTGTCTCGCTTTGGTGCTTCGCGGCGCACGGGATCGTGGGTTCGAGTCCCGCCTTGGGCATGGGTGTTTCTGTGTTTGTAAATGTGTATGTGTTTATGTATGTATGTGTAAAAAGGTAAAAACGAATAGGTCAACTACGGAAATTAGAAAAAAGAGGAAAAAAGGAATACATCGCCGGAGTCCTGACAAGCCTCCGGTGCTGTATTTTTATTTAAAAAAAGAAGAAGAAAGAAGGAGAAGAAGATCTACATTTTTTGTAAAGTAAGTTTTTGTCTATCTCTTACGGCTTACTATTCATATTAAATTAAGCAAAATTCACCCAGAATAAACAAGTCTTAGAAGCTAATCCCAGAAAATTCAAGATAAACATTTTGTTTGTGTTAGATATGGTATTTTAATCAAAATAGTTAGAACCATTTTTAAGATTTCGAAAATTTTTCCATGTAAAGGGTAGTTAGGGGTGGGGGGATTTTCTTGAAAATCTTTCTGTCGCATCCTTGGATGATGCCAAACTTAAATACTAAGTTTGGTATTTAACCGTCTTTTCGTTTTTGAACTATGCTGTTCAAAGACCCACACACACACACACGCGCGCGCGCGTGCGGACCTATTTCTGAAAATGCTTTTTTTTTATTCATGAGTCCTAAAACGTGTTTTTCAGGTGAAATATCGACATCAAATTTTTGGGTGGAAAACAAAACTTCTCTATCTCTATGTACATTGTACATGCGAGGTTAGAGAAAGTAAAACTATTTTAAAATAATAGCAGTTTTAGCATTATATAGGCAATAAATTATAAAACAAAATACTCGTTGATATAAACGGAACAAAGTATAAATAAACATAGCTATATATACATACATTAAAATAGGAATATATATATATATATATATATATATATATATATATATATATATATATATATATATATATATATATCTCAGCATACACATTTTAGATAGCAGAATGAACCTATTGTAACAAATATATATTGTTGTTTATAGTATAATATAAAAACAGCACAATACAAGTTACAATGTCACTGGATTCGCAGTAATATTGTTGTTTAAATTAGTTTATTTTTATTGTATAGCAATCAAATTTTTACTCTTTTTATATTCTAAACTTTGTTTGCTGATTTTAATTTCTAATTTTAGTTTGTAATTTAGTTAAAGATACAAACAAATCAAATCATGGAATTATAATTTGCAATGATTATTTTTAAATACATTTAAAGTTTGAATTTATGCTCCGGTGTTGTTACCTAGGTCCCGGTAATCATTGTAATTTAATTTATTCATGTATTTTCCTTTCCATAATTTCTCCTCCATTCCGTTCCCTTCTCATATTTTAGATGTCGTGATAGATTTGCAGTGTGTGTGGCAGTGTGCGCAGATGGCACGGATGCATGCACAATGAAAAGAATACTTTCTGTGGACACTAGAGGGCTACCGGGAAACGTATCACTAGATCACCCTCTCTGGCGGCTCCAGCAGTGGGAGGGTTTAGAAATGTTATGAACTTCCGCGCGTCTCTATGACTTTCTCCCTGTTACCTGTAGCCTCATGTTCCTTCATTCCTTTCAAATAAATAGGTTTTAGTCGCAATGTTTGATGTGTTCCTCTGCGTTGTGTACCCTTTGGCCTTTTTTTTTATCTAGTCTTCCCTAAGGAATCCTTTTGGAAAAATTATTAAATTGTGACACAACGCATTAAGGTTGTACAACATTGGCGCGTTATATATGTACGAGATTTCATAAGATTTCTTGATAAGTGAAAATCAAATGCACATTTTGAAAATGTGATTTATATATTTGTGAAATTGGAAATTAGTCGCGTAATAGCTTGAATTAGAAAATATTTTAATAAGGCTGCTGTAGTCAATACATTTTTGTTGTGAATGTAATGATAATTTTGTAAATATTATTAACATAGTTTACGTACACAGCAATAATTATTCCATAAAACTAAAATAATTAAAATATAAATCAACCTGTATTTAAATAAAATTCTTCCCAACTCTTTAAGGTGATATATCTGTGAAATTTGGAAATTTATAGTATGTAAGATATCTTATTGAAATATATACCAGTTATTATAAACAATGATAGTGATATTATGACAATGCCGTCGGTGTATGTAACTGCTCTGATGTTCGAGTCATCGCAGCTGGGAAGTTTGAGCGACATAATGGGATCCTTCGGAACGCGAGACTCTTTTCGCGGCATAATGATTCTTCTCGATATTCGAGATGTTTCTTTAAGCTTCGGTTTCCGGTATTTTCGACAAGTTTCCAGAAAGTTTTGACGTCATTTTCTAGCTATAAAAGGAGGAAGGATTGCTGTAAATTGTGTCGTGAATTGTGCTGAGTTGTGAGTAACTGGAATGTTAGCGCATAGTGGTGCGCGATCCATGGACGATGTGTAGCTGTAAACTGTGTACGCGTCGAAACGTCAAGTGAATTATTTGTAGCAGTAATCAAAGACTTTATTTTAATCAAAGACTTTATTGTAATTGTTGAGTCAAGAAAGGCGTTTATTAGAATATTATTTCCATACATTAAAATTCTAACTTTAATGGTTATTTAAATAATAATTTTTATCTAGAATCATTGTTATAACAAAAATGGGCAACGTGATACATTGTTAAAATGTTCATATAAAATCCTATTTTATAGAAAATGAGTTAACAAATAACTCTGTCATATTATATTTTTTTTTTACATTAGCTTTAATTAGTGTAGAAAACTATTACGTTGCGTAATCTGCATAACTCTTGAATTTTAAAAATGTAATAATTTATGTATTTATCAAAACTGTAACATTATTTCGATAAAGAAATATTATCTTCTTTAATGTCAATATAAAAATATTGAAACAAATTAGTGACAAATTGCATCGTGTGAATATTTTTAAAAATGGAAAAACATTTACTGAAAATAAGGTTTAAAGTTGGGAGTGTCTATTAATAATAATAGTTCTGCCCATTTATTGCTTCAGTTAATTGGTAGTTAAATTCGGCCAAGTGGGAAGAGCAATATCTTTTGTGAAAGTTTAGAATCCACATCACTTCATTTTTTTTTCGTAGTGGTTTTAGTATTTAGGACTGACACTCTCCTAGGATTTACAATCGAATGCCTAGTGATCAGAAGCCTGTCGAGAGCCAACGACACGAAACCACAGAGGGTGGGTCCGTGATCAGGCATGAGCGTAAGGAAGTGGATGATATGAAAGGTGATGGTGGAGCAATTGGTGGAATGAGTGGCGGGGGAAACCTGCCCAGACGCAGCTTCGTCCACCACAAAATCCCACATGCGGGTTTTTGGTATCGAAACCGGGTCCCCTAGATATCAGGCGAGCGGTCTAACCACTTGGCCATGGCGCCGGCACCAATTTATTATGAAAATTAATAATGTTTTAATTTTTCTCAATTTTGGTCACATTTCATAGCACCTTAAGTTTGCGGCAGTAAATCGTGTAATTGAGTTACCTCGATTAGGAAGTCGTCAGTTTGAGGTGGGTGTGTTTTAATGTCTACCTGAGTATCTATATCTGTTAGCATGCACACCCTGGGCATTTTCTGGTTGTCATGGCTACTACATGACGTAGATCGGTTTCCCTGTCAACCGCCACAGTCTAGACGGAAAACAATTCAATACTGCCACATCAAAAGCTGGCATTCGGAGCTGATCCCCATGAGACGAGTCGAATCACAGACCTGCCCCATTTGTTCTGGAGGTGCGTCCGGAATATGGATTTGCAGACGCCCAAATCACGCAAATTTTAACTTATTTTCTGCTAGCTGGCTTCTCCGATGTTGCAACGTTATCTTTTTATCTCTAATGACGAACTAATTACTTCATTTCATTTACTTTTACCTTACTTTATAACATTATTGTAAAATTATCTAGAGGGTTTTTATAGTTAATACTCACCTTTACCCCTTATAATACAATTTCGTCTGTGGCGACATTCGGGGTCGTGGGTTCGATCCTTATGGCCGGCCTATTTGAAATATGGTTTTTTGTGGGTGGGGGTTCTCGGTTCGCTAGGCGAGTAAGTTTCTTTCATCCCCTGTATTTCCTGTCCCTCCAGGTCGTTACCATCATAATTTCATTCATCCTGTTAGTTTCTTTCAGGATTGGAAGTTTCGGCGATGGTGCTCGTGGTAGGGATAAAGAATGCTCAAAGTGACTATCCTCCGACTTCGGTTTGTCTCTGGGATTTAATGTCGGATTAAATTAAACATTATAATAATTAGAGCTCGGTCTGGGACCAACAAATTGCCGGATTGAGGTTCGATGCACACAGAGTAGTTCAATAACGTGATTGAGTAGGCGTGGTCTGTACAGAGCGTTTCGGAACATGTTTGCATATCTAGCATTGCTCACTGCCTGAGCTCGATCAGTTCCTGCTAGTAGATAAACCAGTGAACAGTAAAAGAGAGCGCAGATTGAAAAATGTTGAAAATACGAAAGGGTAGGTATTCGACACTGAAAAAACTGATAATATTTTGAGTAACAGGAGGAGATCATTTTCATTCGAAACAGTATAGACTATCATGTAATTCACTATTATGGATTTTGAGCGAGTTTAGTTGATTATGTTTATTGTTTTTTCATAGCACTGCACACTATTAGCCTGAATTCTTGTATCAAACTTTATATTGTTTTCTGTAAAAGAGCAAGGCATTCTTATTTACTAATCGTATAATGAAATATTTATTTTATTGTGTTACTTTATGAATTATAACGGTGCATATAATGTCATGTAATGAGTTGTTTTTGGAACACATTATACCTCAACGTGTGCATGTTTACGCTACAAACCTTCCCCGCTACCCTCTCTTGATACCGCTGACTGCTCTGTGTGTTCGTAATCTGTGCTCTTTGGAACCTAAAACCGAGCCCTAATAAGAATAATAATGATTTGTTATTCTCTGCATTATCCATGCATTAATTTTAAGGTGCAATGCAGTACATTCAGGGTATACAAATGGTCTTCAAGGCCATTGCGTTGCACCCATCTCACTCAAGGTTTGTATTCGGAGAAGCGATCATTGCAGAATGTATATTCAGTGCCTTCTTCAGATATCTGCTCTGAATTATCGTCAACAAAAAGAAGTTGCAGAGTCCGAGTCACTGAAGCCTCCTTTTGTACTTTATCTTTACATTCTTTTTCGAGAATATAATTTTGCTTCTGTTTTCTTTAACTCCGCTACAACTTTCTTCTCCTTGGGTGATTTCAAGCATTAGATGATGTGTCATTGACCTGTGAATCTTGAGGTGGGGTCTTGAAGATTTGGCGAATTTGCCGGACATCTTGGAGTTTCAAGACTGGCTGTAGTAATAAGATGAGTGTCAAACTTCTGATGTGTTGCAAATTTGTTGCCTGTTGCAAAGAATTTTCCAGAAGCCGTTTATAGAGCTTTCCATTGTTGCTGCTTTCGTGTAGGCTACGCCAAATAATATTGTCGAATGTATTTGTAGTGTATAACGCGCGCTTTTACCATTATGGCACTGCAGGCGATGACGCTGATGAAGATGGAGCACCGATGGAATGTTATGGCGGCAGAAACCGGAGAAAAACAGTCCCTGCGCCAATTTGTCCACCAGTGGCTGAGTGGTTAGTCGTGTATTGGGAAACTCAATGTATCACATATAATAAGAAATAGCTGTTTAGCGCCAAATAACCTTAAATACAATAGGAAATAGGAAATCCGCCCGCCTGGGTATTGTGGTGGTAACGTGTCTGCCTCACATTCAAAAGGTCGTGAGTTCGAATCTCGCTTAGGGTGAGTTAACCGGATAAGGTTTTTTTTTTTTCGGGATTTTCCCTTTTACTGAGAAGACGAATGTCGAGTAACTTTAAGCTCCATGGGCCCCGAAATCATTTGAGCATAATTTCACCAATTTCATTCATCGTCCGATATGACCATCCAGGTTAAAGGACGTTAAACTATTAAAAAAAAAAAAAAAAAAAAAAAAAAAAGGAAATCCGTAGAGGCGTATAATAAGAAGCGCAAAATTGCCCGCCTGGATTGTGGGGTAGTCCCACAGTTGGTACTTATTAATTAATCATATCTCCAAGGCTGTGACGCTCGCGAGCAATGAGCACTCTCCTGCTTTTTCAGGGAGTGGGATTTCACAAAAATACCTTTTATTACATGGGTTTATTGCTTTTAATAACTTCTCACACCAGCGTTTGCAGCAACTACACATTGAAGCAAAAAGAAAGAAATCTAGGAAGCACGTCACAAACTGTATATCGAATGTCAATCTAAATTGCTTGTTTCTCGGGCTGTCGTGATCACAGGGACACTTCGCGTAACACATACGTCTGTCCAGGCAGCTTTTCAACTTCGACTCCCAGCAACACATCTCCTTGCTTTGTTCACCCCTGCGTTATATTCAAGATTCTACAATTTTACTGTTTGACAGCTATTACTATTATACCATCATTAATTACCTCAGTCAATAACAAACTGTCTCAGTAGTATGGTGGTACCGTGTCTGCTTCACTTTCAAAAGGTCTTGAGTTCGAATCTAGCTTAGGGTGAGATGCTTGGATAAGGTTTTTTTTCGGAGTTTTCGCTTATCCTGAGAAGACGAATGTTGAGTAACTTTAAGCTCTATGAACTCCGAGATTATTTGAGCATCATTTCACTAATTTCATTGATCGTCCGATGCGATCAACCAGGTTAAAGGACGTTAAGCTAAAAAAAAAGCGTAAAATCACCCCATGGTTACACAGCTCGATTCGAAGAAAAGCCAACATTATTATTGTGAATAGGTTTTTCGTAAGTAATATTTTTAACAAAATAATATTGCAAGAAGTATTTACTTTAAACGGGATTAAACATACTTAACATACACATCCAAACAACCCAGAATTGAACTGTTTTCAGGTCATAGTTCCTGTAAGTTAAACTCTGTAATGACTTCCTTGTCGCCGTGTTAATCCTCAAACAATGTGAGGACGTATTTCTGGTGCTTTCCGTCAGAGTTTTCTATTTACTAGTATAAGAATTTAGGCGTTGCTTACATTGTTGCAAAAACATCTAACCGCCTTTTGTTTTTGTACTCGCGGAGTGTAGTAATTATTTATATTCTGTGGAGAACAGCTATTGTGTTTTCCTATTCCATGGCATTCTCAACTTAAAGACAAGGCCTTCTTATAAGCATGTTTCTTTAAAACACCAATGTGTTCACATAAAAGAATAAGGATGACTGATTCCGTGGTCAAGTGGTCAGCGAGCTGACTTCTCACCCAGAGGTCCCGGGTTCGATCCCCGGCTTAGGCGGGGAATTTTTCTTTAACCAGAATTATTCCCTATCCCCCACAGACTCTGAAAGTATGTATGTGCGTGAGTGTTTGAGTGAAATAAAATGATTTAAACCAAAGTAAAAGAACCTACAGAAAACAAGTTGTTTCAAGTGCAAAGCCCCCGATATGACTTAGATGTTAAAGGGGGCAATATAAATGAAAAAAAAAAGAATAATTTATAAAAACATTTTAGTGATTTATGAAAATAAATTAGAAGGTGCTTTATAGCCGCATGTCTATCAGAGGAATTGAACTGATGTGTTCCATTCACATGACTTTCTCTACATCTCTGCAAAAAAATATTATGAAAAAGCTTATGCTTCTACTTACTTCATGCTAATCGAGAAATAAAATTAGCAAAAATAGTCTTATTACTTGCTTTCTTGTCAGTAGAAAAACAAAATAAGGGGGTACCATAGGATAAAGTGATAATCAAAAGCTGGTTGCTATGTGACTGAAGTTCCTTTGTTTGTATGGATAGGAGTTGACAAATTTCGTATGAGAAAAGTAAAAGTTTTTTAAAGCTGAAACCAATAACAAGGAATATCTAAAAAGCAATCAACTCAACGAAAAAAATTAATATTACATAAATTGTTTGTTTTTAACGTGCTCTACATTTTTGTGTGGTACGTTTTTGTTCATCTCTTATGGTTTAGTAGTTATGCAAAATTCCGTAAAATTCATCCAGAATAAAGTAGCCTTCAGAGGCTGTTCCCAGAAAATTCAAGATATACGTTTTATTTGTAAGGTAAATGTCTTTAATATACGATATTTTATTCAAAATCGTTAAGAGCCATGTTTGAGAAAATCAAAATTTTCGAAAAAAGTTCCATGTAAAGGGTAGTTTGGGGTGGGGGATTTTTCTCAAAATCTTCGTGTCGCATCCCTGGAAGATACAAAAATTAAATACCAAGTTTGGTATTTTACCGACTTTTCGTTTTTGAGTTATCGTGTTCAAAGGCACACGGACACATGGACACACTGACACCGGACACACACACACATACGGACCTTTTTTCTGAAAATACATTTTTTTGGATACATGGGACCCTAAAACATAAATTTCCGGTGAAATCTCGGTATTGACTTTTTTGGTGGAGTGCAATACCTTCCCTATACACTATATACATAGTACGTATAGAGAAAGTAAAAAGTTGAGTACATACTAAATCTATTTGATGCGATTTAATACATCATTATATATCATTTCATTAATATTACATCTGAAGTATATTTTAAATTATTTCTCTTAGAGTTGAGAGAGAATGTAAGCTTAACGAACTGAAATTCAAGTCATACACACCCCCGAGTAAAAATATTACGTGCAAGTTCTAGAATATTGAGTTTAAAAGCAAACGATTTATTATGTTGATCAAATAGTTTTAAAATATTTTTAAGGCTAATAGCAATGGGACTTTACTACTTTATTTATTGTGAAATAGAAGCAATTTAGTATCTTAATCATAAGGCAACGTGTTACGTGCATAAGATAAAAGAAGGTTATAAACTTGAAAATTGTGTAATTTGCCTAACCACAGTCGGTGGTTGTAATGCTTATCATACGCAAAATAAGATTAATACGAGGTACGTCCAGAAAGTAAGTTCCGTTTGGTAATAAAATTAAATTGTGTACAGATACAGAATAATTATTTATTGCACAAAATTCTACAACTCTTAAATTACTTTTCCACATAACTGCCGAAATTTTGCAGGCATTTGTCATAGCGTGGCATAAGTTTTTGTATACCTTCTTCATAGAAGTTTGCCGTCTGTGTCTTCAAAAAGTTGGAAACATTTTCTTTCAGCTCTTCGTCATTGTTGAAGTGTTGACCGCCAAGGAAAGACTTGAGATGTAAGAACAGATGAAAGTCGCTAGGAGCGAGGTCAGGGCTGTACGGAGGATGGTCAAACACGTCCCAGCCAAATCCCTGTAGGAGGTTTTTCGTCACATTTGCAGTGTGTGGTCGTGCGTTGTCGTGAAGAAAAACAACACCTTTTGGCAGCAATCCTCGGCGCTTATTCTGTATTGCGCGGCGCAATTTCGTAAGTGTCTCGCAATAAACATCTGCTTTGATTGTTTGACCACGCGGTAAGAAATCAATGAGTAAGATGCCTTTCCAGTCTCAGAACACTGTGCACATCATTTTTCGAGGTGTCAAGATTTGTTTCGGCTTAACCTTTGCTGGGGATGAAGTGTGCCTCCATTCCATTGATTGCCGCTTACTTTCAGGGGTGTCCTAAGAAACCCAAGCCTCATTTCCTGTGACTATCTGTGTCAGAAATTCTTCGCTGTCTTCATCATAACGGGTTAAAAACTGAAGTGCACTACCCATCCAATTATTGATCGTGAGCTTTGGGGAAATTCCATAGCGAGAACACTAATTGTAAACTTGCGGTTTTCCTGGATCTTGTCATCAATCGCGTGAACCAGTTCTTCTGTAATCAAACATGGACGCCCACTTCGTTCTTCATCGTGCACTTCACTACGTCCTTCATTGAACTGTCGGACCCATCTTCTCACCATTGAACCACTCATCGCATTTTGTTCGTAAACTTCGCAAATTTGCCGATAAATTTCAATTGGTTTCACTTTCCTAGCATTCAGAAAACGAATCACAGATCTGATTTCACAAGCGGCGGGATTTTCAATCAACGCCGACATTCTAAACAAGCACAACAAAGCGTATATGGCTGACAGCGATCTCAAAATGGCGCACTTTCTTCTCCTTGATACAGAGCGTCTATTGCGCATGTGCGGAACTGCGATCGCAGCGCTGCAGCGGAGATAAATTGAAATAGAACTTACTTTCTGAACGTACCTCGTATAAACAACGTATTACTACCAGTGTAGAAATTATTACTACTGCGCAGGTGGAACGAAGCCACCACTGCTATTGTTGTATCAAATCAGTCTTCGTCACTCGGCAAGAGTTACTAGGTACCTCCCCATGCCTGGTCTGAAGTGAGGTTCACTAAGACAATATAATTTTGCACTATTATATATTAACTTCCACGAATGTGCCAAGCGGCATTAGTACCGCGTTTTCGATGTTTGTAGATATTCCGCAAAAAGGAGTTGCAGAACTCAACGGGGCAAGAGAACTGACAATTGACCTTCGCTTTACACATCTTGTTAACAACATAGACGTGAGCAGGTCATGGTCATTGGAGGGATAAGACGAAACTCGCTTTTGATAGAAATTAGAGTTTATGGTGGAATCAACACATAAACGTAACAAAAAACTTATTCAATTTATTTACATTTTATTTGAGTTTCAAAACATCAAATGCTCTGCAAGTTACACATAGAAAGGGAGAAAAAAGGATGAGGACCCGGAGCACATTCCTACAGATACCAATGTGCTTTAAACCTCCAGAACTCCTATCATGGTTAACTTCCGTATTGAAAGAATAGTGAAAAGAGCACAATTGGAAAAATCTGATGTGTTACACTCACATGACTTTCTCTAGCTGTTCTACAAACTTCATACATAAGATTCTTCTTCTTTCTGCACCTTGCTAATTGTGGTACTCAGCACAATGTTCTTATTATTTAGTTCCGTATAAGTAGGAAGAAAATAAGGGAATACACTAGGCTAAACCAATAGTCAAATGTTTTAAAAGCTGTCGTTATGCGATGGCATTACAAATCTCTTCTTTTCTTGGCCAGGAGTAGAACAAAAGAAAAACGGACACTCCCGTCTGAGAAAAGTATAAATACCTCACAACTGAAACTAATAACAATGAATACCTCGAAAACAGTAAGCTCCGCGAGAAACATGTATATGACATAACTTGTGTATTTTAGCAAAACCTACATTTTTTGTATAGTAAGTTTTTGTCTATCTCTTACGGTTTACTTGTTATGCCAAATTAAGCAAAATTCATCCAGAATGAACAGGTCTTCAGAAGCTATTCCCAGAAAATTCAAGATATACATTTGATTTGTCAGGTAAATATCTTTAATATATGATATTTTAATCAAAATCGTTAGAGCCATTTTTAATAAAATAAACATTTTCGAAAAAAGTTCCATGTAAAGGGTAGTTTGGGGTGGGGGATTTTTCTCAAAATCTTCGTGTCACATCCCTGGAAGATACTAAACTTAAATACCAAGTTTGGTATTTTAGCTACTTTTCGTTTTTGAGTTATCGTGTTCACAGACACACGGACATACGGACCTTTTTCTGAAAATGCTTTTTTTGGATACGGGGGTCCTAAAACATGTATTTGCGGTGAAATCTCGGTATCGAATTTTTGGGTGGAATACAATACTTCTCTATCCCTATGTACATTGTACATACGGGGCTACAGAAAGTAAAATAAAACACTTTATAAGGCAAATTAATTACAATTTATTATTCAGGTGGCATTCCATACATTATATAATAAGCTTACTTCTTGCATTAAATTTGTATAAAATGTTATGCAACTTAATAATGTATACATTTATATAAAATATAACTTTGGTATGATGTACCTACTCCAAAATATTTAAAAATTAAGTTAAATAACTATTAAGAATTAAATTAATGGATAGATGGAGTAGCCGGGATTTGCACCATGGATCTCCCGGTCTCCATCCAGTTTCAGTTACCCCCAGTTACCATGGTGACGTGTTGAAACGGCTTTAAATTCCCTAAATGACTGCCATGTTTTCCGAGGATTTCTCAAACCTAACCCGGGTGTCATAGTTTAACCAACTTTTAGATCAATCAAAGAGAATAAATTGTTTCTTATTGTTCACTAGGAAAATACGCGAGTCAGTTGGGCAAGTTTAGTGTCGTGTTGGTATGTTGCCACAGTAGTTAGAGCAACTGGATAGATAGGAGATTCGCGTTTCAAATCTCGGCTATGGCATTGAATTTTTCAGTCTAACTATACTTTTCAACTCTTGTCCTACACACGGCTAGTGTAGAAAAAAACAATTACATTGACTTTCAAATGGGATGAGGTTAATCCTTGAGCGCCACCAGGCCGGCAGCCAATCGGAGTGCTGTTGTGTTCGCACTTAACTGGGGAGTAACGAGCTAAGGGATTCTCATAAATACTATTTGCGCTATGACAAAATATTCAAATTTTCCAAAAAATAATTCACGAGGAAGATAGGAAGTAATGTTCGTAGTAAAGATGCAAAAACCACAGATTTTTAGCTCAAATGGTTTCATAATATACATGAATAAACATTATGTCCCCAGGCAGATTTGCATGCTCAGTGTGCGAATGAGAGGGAAATAGAAAAAAGTAGCTACCTGGCAACGCAGACTACGATAACGCATCTCATTCACTGCAAAGTAGAACTCCTCCTATTTGAAAAACATTATAAATTCACAATTACATTAATATTTGTAATTATTTTGATTATCTGTGGTGTAATTAATCTACCCAGAGTCCAAAATACTGTAGGGAAATGCAGTAAGTGTTATCTTCTTTCAAGGTGCTTTTAAATATGAACTTCCCTTCTCTTTCACAGATGTGAAATAAACCTGAAAACTCTTAGAGATTCTTATATACAGATTTATTCAGTCTTTAGCGCTAGTGGGTTTAAATGGCGTCATTACTAGTTCAACGAGCCCCTTGCCGGGAAATGGGGACTGCATGCACTGTCGACTTCGTGAACTGTTGATGTACTAGACAGTATAGAACTGTTTTTCACCAGAAAATTTGGTGTCTTCTTTTCACGCGAGATGGAAGTGACCACCGATCACAGAATTTGCATGGTTGGGTGCTACTTCTGAGCTGAAAGAATACGCTACCTAGCAGCATAACTGCTACGATTGCTATTCGCGAGACACAAGCGAATGTTCCAAATTAATATTGGAAAGGTACGACACAAGACCCAATTCACCAAGGTTACCTCGAAACTGTTGATATCCACCCCTACTACTCTTCATTCTAGTCCTCTGCAATACATGATATACGCGATACGTAGTATTGTCTTGCGCGGAGAAACGACTGGCGGCAAAGGCCGAATAAATCTGATGACTCTTATATGAAAATTAAAAATCTGGAAATTTCTAATTAAGCGTTATGTTTGCATGTTATATTAGTAAAGGTATTTTGAGTTTCGAATAGAAAATCTTATTGTGCTGTTTATTTTGATACACTTATGTAAGATGTCAATGTTCTAACGTGCGTCAGTGTTCTTGGTGCCTTTTACCAAGAAGAGATTTCTATCATGTTCATATACTCAAAACAGTTGAAGTTGTTAGGTTAGTAAATAATTCAGATAATTTGAAAACTAGCATAGTGTCTTACAATTAAAGCATTCATTTTCAGCACCACATCAAGAGAGACCTAATGTGTAAGTTTAATATATGCAAATGGCTCGATAACCTCTGTGAACAAGCCTTGTCGACTCAGCCACCGTTTCAGCAGTTGCTACTGTCCTGAGGGGGCATCAATTTGCATTTAATGTTTGTCCAGTGACGTTTCTCTTGTAACCAATGGTAGCGTACACGTTATGAGAAACAACTGCACTTCAGCTCCAGTACAGCTCCTGTTAGAATCAGCTCCTGTTTCAGCGCTAATGTCATGAGACATTTAGTATTTGTCCAATGACGTTCCTCTTGTAACCAATGGTAGCGTAGATGTTAAGAGAGACTGATACACTTCAAATTCATGTGCAGTTGCAATCAGCTCCCGTTCCAGCCGCTAATATCATGCCCACCTGGGGCTGAAATCAGCGACCTCATTTAGTGTTTGTCCAGTGACGTTTCTCTTGTAACCAATGGTAGCGTATCTGCTGGGCTCATAGAGAAACTTATAGTGACTGCCTGTGTGTATTTACTACACCTGCTGCTTCGGTACTCGCGTTATTGCAGGTAATGTACACACTGTAAGTGCACGGAGTATGGATGACGTAATGTTGAGCTTGCCTACACACGGGGCACAGCAGCAAGACGTCCATGAGGTTGTCAACAGACAGGACGTTAAGTCCTTGCACATACAACAAAACGCAAGGTGCTACAAATGCATGTTTTATTAATAATATTTGAAAGTTTCGGTAGCTACGCTACAAAACATTGAAATTTAAACAGAACTACAAAGTAAACGTTTTTTAAGAAAAATTCTATGTGCTACTTCCATATGAATTTCTCTACCAATAAAAAATTCACATATACTCATATTATACTGTTCGTATAAATGTGATTCATTTTTTTGTTAAGTTATTCACGATATATTTTTAGGTATTATTTCAAATTAAACAAGAAGGTTTTAACATGTGAAAACAATCATTTGATGTTAGTGTCAAGCTCTTACGGTCGAAAGGAAAGAAAGAGCGGAGGAAGAATCGTAAACCTTCAAACACGTGCTTAGGAACATGGAATATTAAGCAATACAAAAGAAGAAGAAAATAAATAGACTAACAGCAGGAAAAAAATATTTCACACAAATAGCATATTTTAATGAGCCGTACATTTCCCCCCTAGTAAGCTGTTGTCTATTTTTAAGATCGCCTTAATATGAATCATACAAATATCACTTATACAAGGAATAGTTCTCAAGATATTTACAAACATGTCACGAGATATATTGTGTTTTATATTTTAAGATATTAAACATGACATTTTGATCAAAATCAATATATAAAAATAACAAAAAAGACTTTCATTTGAAGGGTAGTTTGATGTGAAAGGATTTTCATAAAAGTCTTCGTGCCACATACTTGGAAGCTACTGCATTCAAATACGAAGTTTGTGACAGGTTGAATCAAAAAGAAATTGATTTGATACGGTTGAGACTGAAACTTCGGATCTTCGACTATCAGTGCCAAGTCTTTAACGTTTCAGCTGCCATGGAGGTATACTCGGACACACACTACACATTCTCATCTGCCTCATTTTGAGTTTTGTAGTTCACAGACAGAAGCACACATGCGCACTGAACTTTTTCCATTTTTTTTTAAAATTCAGAGTCTTTAAAACACATACTTCTGATGATGTCGAATTGGGTGGAACACCTACTAAATAAACTGCGAGAAAGTAAAGATCATCTCTAACAAAAGAATAATCTAAAAGAAGCAAAACCTATTTATCTGCCATTTGTCGTCCAAAACTTCGTGCAGATTTAAAAGCTAGAAGATTTTTATGCATGACTATGTGGATGACGTCCTTTTAGGGGGGTACGGGCAAGGGATTATATGATACCTGGCCATTTCATTTTTTATTTTCAACCTTAAACACCTATTTATGAAGAGAGGAGAGGACCTGAATTGTTTAATAAACTATCTCATAGTTGGGATGAAGAAATCGTTTCAGACTATCTTTTTTAATCCATATATTTTACGTCGCTTTAATTACTTCGCGACGGATCGGTTAGGTAAGATACTCATTGATTAGGATGTGCTGGGTCTCATCCCCTACCATACTTTTTTCACTTCACGACAAGCAGATGGTGTTAAGTTGCCACTTAGTCTAGCTGCTTTAAGTATTTGTGGATAGATGACAGCGCAATTGCAATTGCCATCTATTTTTAACTTTACTATTGTTTTAGACTGAAGGTGGAACTTTGGGCCGCGTATTACATACCCAATCCGATATTTACCTTGGCGATTGGGGTAATCTTGAAATAATTCGAGTCAATTTGTTGACCACGAAATTTGAACCTAGGGGTTTTACAGACGTTACCGTTAAGCCATCCCGCTCGTCAAACTAACCTGTTCCTGCTTCAAGGCGCTCATAGTCCCTCTAATTCTCTATGCCTGCAAGGTGTGGGACATGGCAGCAGATTCCTGGCTTCTCTGGTTACAGCGGATACAGAGTAGAGGACTGCGGTCAATCTATTCTGTATGACGACGTTTCCCAGTGAGGTTATTACATGAAGCTTCGGCCTTCCCATACGTGGAGGATGTATTTGACGCCGGGCAAATATAAGAACGCACTTGTCAGATCGCTGGGGGCTACTTACCAACCGAACGCCAATACAGGCAGTACCGGGTTCCCCGCATGGCTCGTGGTCACCCCCGATAACAACGTCTTTAAACTAGACAACAGCAAATTAGCTGAACATTCCCATACCCTGGGAATGGTCAATTTAAACTAAACTCCACAAAAACAAGCTTTAAACAGCAACACATCAGCGGAACAGAGGAAAAGACTTCTGCTCCTGAAAAAAAAAGTTGAGGAGCCTGTGATTAGCGCTACCTCCTTAACGTCAACATCCGAAACCACCAAAACTCACCAAACCTAAACTATCCCTCATTCCTGTGGTTAAGGCACAGGCACACAGCAACTTCACCTAGGTTCACCACGAGTCTATCAGATCCAGGACTCGGACTCGGAACTCAGCATATTATTCCCCGCATCTTCGGTAACTAAGGCAACTGCTACAGCTAAACCCCCATGCAATCCTTCTAATAGTTGCTTTGACATTACAATTTCAATCCCGAAATAAATAACAATTTTGTGAACAAATGAAAGCAGCGGTTCTCAAAGGCCACTGCATCCTGACTGGCAACCGTTGAGAAGTAATCTCTCCACCTCCTTTCACTCCTCAGCCTCATTTACACCCGCCATCCTGCAAACCTCACATCCCATCAGAACCTTCAGGTTAAATTCTAGCAAGAATGGATACACGGGCTACCTTCAGCCTGCCAACTGCTCGTGTCCTGTCAGTATATTAGTAACATTTAGTTTATTGCTAGTCCAAAGTTCTATTATTATTTATAAACCTAAACCTCTGGTATTAAACAGTCCTTCCCAGTCATGATTTTACAAACATTAAGTCAATGCATTAACTTCAAAATTTGCTTAGAAATGCCATTAAAATTAAATCCTCATATTCTCGTTTATGTTTCTGTGGAGCTCATGAGCCTGGAGTTTCGAGGAACTTAACTACATTAGAAGAGTCCTTAGCTCTATTTTGTGGGAATGTAATCCCGTAGGATGGTGTTTTCTCATAAGTTTCTGGGACATTTTGAAATCTCACTTTAAAAATGGCATTATTGTCTTTGGTTATTACTTGGCTCAACGCTGATTTTATGTTTTGATCAGAATACTCGACTGGAAATTTCATGCGACGTGTGCTCTTTTGGTTTTTTGGCGTTTCAGAAGATTCTTTGGATACAGTGTGTGGGAATATAGACCCATAAGATGGCGTTCCGCTGAAATCTTCTTGTACATTTTGAAATTTCACTTTAGAAACACTACTGTGATCTTTGGTTAGTACATGATTGGACTCTGATTTTTCGCTATGATCAGAATACTCGACTGGAAATTTCATGCGGCGCGTGTTCTTTTTGTTTATTGACGTTTCAAAATTGAACGCGGTATTTGCAACATTAGAAGTTTCTTTGGATTCAGTTTGTGGGAATACAAACCCATAGGATGGCGCTTTTCTGAAACTTTCTTGTACGTCTTGAAATGTCACTTTAGAAGCACTATTGTAATCTTTGGTTAGTATATGGTTTGACTCTGATTTATCGGTATGAGCCGAATACTCGACTGGAAATTTCATGCTGCGTGTGCTCTTTTTGCTTTTTGAAGACTCAGAAGTGAATGAAACCGTTGAATCATTGCCACCATCGTTGTTATCTGAAGGAAATTTCATCAAGTGTCTTTTAAGTTCTTGCCTGCTTTCTCTTTTATTTGTGGGTTCTGGAAACTTGAACAATTCTCTGGTAACAACAACTCTAGGTTTATCCCAAACTGGATGTTCAGTTAGGGAGTTTTGTTTGTTAAGTTTCTGATAGCCTACCCTCGTTGATTCAGAACCTAAAGAAAAGTTCATAGATTCGTTATCTATATCTGAAGGAAACCTCATTTTCCTTGTATCTTTGTTCTGATGCTCGTCATTCTGAGGAAATACCATACGCTGTTTCAATACATTTAGACTATTTGAGCCTACGACATCTCTTCTGTACCTAGAAGAGAATGAAGATGGGCCGAAGGTGCTTTCGTCATTATCTATTCTCAATTCGCCTGTACCCGTACGATCAGGAAGCTGAACTACAACTGGTGGTGGTAGACGATGAATGTTGGGATTGATAGGTGAAGGGTATGATTCCGTTGATGCCTCCTCTCTTGATCTCTCAGTTCGAGCACGGTCAGGAAAAGCGAAGTGTTGTTCTCGACGAGGTGTGTCCTCCACTACTGAACCTTCACCTTGCTGGGCACTATAAAGTCTTCCTCTATCTCCTGGAAACGTTAAAGGTCTCTGAAACTCCGAGCTTGGTCCGTTGCTCAAGGGTGGAAGTGTTTTGTGTGTTAGAACCTTCCTTTGAGGAAGAAAATGTCGGTGACCTTTATCGGTATTGATGGTGACCCTTGGAGGTCTGAGGTCGGTTTGTGGCACTGGTAAGCGCTGATATGGAGTTTGTATTCTTGCCTGGGAGTACTGCTGCGTATAATATGCGGGGAGACCAGTGGCAGAGAAGAACCGGAAGAGGCCGCCTCTGTGGTTGTTGAGGTAGTCAACGAGGCGGTCCGGGTCTCGAGGACAGCTCGGGTAAGCAGAGTAACAAGTACCAGGATCTCCTTGAACCGTGAGTCCCAGCAACATGGCACGCCCGAACACCACAACGGGAGAAGTCATTTCGCCACCAATCAGACTCAGCAATCTGAAACACGAAATTAAATTTACAGCATAATAAAGTATCTATTTACATAAACGGATACTTCAGAGTAGAAAGAGGCAAAAATAATGTTTAATACAAAGCTATTCATAAAACTGTTTTTGTCAGAGTAAAATAAATTTATATTGTCCAAGATTGACCACTCTGTGATTATTTATTAAAACTGCAAAACCTTCGTTTTACTATCGACATATTAGTACATTTATTTTACGGTGTATTGTTTCTTGGCCATATACAAAATGATTTACTTCAGATCTTTGTTTTCCTTTATCCTTCCATCTACTATAATATTTGTTTATATAATAGAAAATATCGATTTCTTTGTTTTTATTACTTTCTCTATACTTCTATGTACATAGTATAGGTATTGCACTCCATCAAAAACTCGATACCGAGATTTCACCGAAAATATATGTTTTAGGGTCTCCTGTATCAAAAAAAACTATTTTCAGAAAAAGGTCCGTGTGTGTGCGCCCGTGTGTCTGTGAACACGATAACTCAAAAATGAAAAGTCGGTACAATACCAAACTTGGTATCCAAGTTTAGTATTTGCCATTGATGCGACTCGAAGATTTTGAGTAAAGTCTCCTCACCCCAAACTACCCTTTACATGGAACTTTTTTTCGAAAATTTTGATTTTCTAAAAAATGGGTCTAACGATTTTGATTAAAATATCGTATATTAAAGATATTTAACTGAGAAATAAAATGTATATTTTTATTTTCTGGGAATAGTCTCTGAAGACTACTTTATTCTGGGTGAATTTTACGGAATTTTACATAACTGCTAAACCGTAAGAGATGAAAAAATAGTTACAACACAACAAATGTAGAGCAATTTAAAACACACAATTTATGTTATATACATTTTTTTCGTGGAGTTGATCGTTTTTGACATATTCCTTGTTTTTGGTTTCAGCTATAAAAACGTACTTTTCTCATACTGGACTTTGTGAACGCCTGTCCATACAAACAAAGGAACTTCAGTCACTTAGCAACCATCTTTTGACTACCACTTTAATCTATGGTACTTCCTTATTTCGCTTCTGCTTACAAGGAAGCAAGTAATAAGACTTTTTCTGCTATTTTTTTCTCGATTAGCATGAAGTAAATATAACCATAAGATTTTTAACGATAATTTGTTGCAGAGATATAGAGAAAGTCATATGAATGGAACACATCAGATTTTTTTTTACTGTGTATTGTTTCTTGGCCAGATACAAAATGACTTACTTCAGATCTTTATTTTCCTTTATCCTGCCAACTGCTTTAATATTTGTTTATCTAATAAGAAAATATTGACCCCATTTCCTTTGTGTTGACGTGAAAAGATAACTGGTCTTTGAAACCACTTCATTGCTCGGGTACTTGTATCGAATTATTCGTCTTTATTATAGGATACATTCCTGAAAGGATGTCATCTATACTCCTTCTAATCGCTGCATCCACTTGCTATTATCACGTCTGCTTTCCTAGTAATGTAACAACAAAGTAGCAGTAACAAGAGGAATTACTTTAAGTCCTGGCCATTGTAAGTCTGATTGGGGTATTTGAGATCGCCTTATGGTTTACTAGCAAATTGCGAACCAGTTGGGAAATGTGATGCCGTGTCGGTATGTTGCCATGGTAGCTCAGTGGTTAGAGCACCGGACGGAGATGCGAAGATTCGTGGTTAAAATTCCGGCTACGGCATAAAATTGTTTAATCTACCTTTCCAGTTAGAATTTTAATAAATGTTAATAAGAATATTAAGACTAATACGTATTAGTAATAATAACATTAATAATAAAAGTAACAGAAGTAGTAAGAATAAAAAAAAACAACATTATAATAATAATGACAAAAACTGGGACCAAAATATGCAGTACAGTGTTCATTTCAGGTTTTTAGCAAGCTTCTTTGTTAAAGTTGGTAGTGAAAGTAGTTTACGAAGTCAGCTCCTTCAACTCTTCTCTCTAGCCGTGATCGTCTAGTGGTTAGGACATTGCGTTGTGGCCGCAATAACCCAGGTTCGAATCCTGGTCATGGCAATGGTGAGATATTTCACAGAAGAGTTTTTTTTTTTTCATTTGAAATAACAGTAACCTGTTTTCAAAGGTATTGGAACTTACGTCGGATTATTATTTAATGGTAATAATAATTAAAACGTGAGCTTTAAGTTGGGAAACATTATTACTTTCTCTACACTACACTATTTACGTGTATAAAGAAGATATTGTATTCGATACCGAGATTTCACCGGAAATAATGTTTTGGGGTGCCCTGTATCCAAAAAAGCATTTTTAGAAAAAGATACGTGTGTTTCCGTAAACACAATAAGTCAAAACCGAAAAGTCGGTAAAATACCAAACTTGGTAATTGAGTTTAGTATCTTCCAGGGACGCGACAAGAATATTTTGAGAAAAATCCCCCACCCCAAACTACCCTTTACATGGAAAAAATTTCGAACATTTTGATTTTCTCAAAAATGGCTTTAACGATTTTGTTTAAAATACCGTATATTAATGATATTTTTATGGCAAATAAAATGTATATTCTGAGTATTCTGGGAATAACCTCTAAAGACCTCTTTATTCTGAATGAATTTGCTGATTTTTCCGTAACTGGTAAACGGTAAGAGATAGACAAAAACTTACAAAACAAAAAATGTAGATCACGTTAAAACACACAATTTATGTCATATACGTTTTTTCGTGGAATTGACCATTTCTGAGATATTTCTTGTTATTTGTTTCACATTCAAAATACTTAAAACTTTTCTCACACGGAAGCCTGCACATGGCAACCAAGTTTTAAAAGATTTGACTATCGTTTTAGCCTAGTATATTCCCTTATACTTATTAGGAAGCAAGTAATTAAGACAATTATCTGGATTATCATAAAGTAGATAGAATAATATGCTTTTTAATAATACTTTGTTGCGATTACCATTCGTATTTTGAAACGAAAAACATAAATAACTAAATAGAAGTAACACTTCAACTAATTTCGCTGACTACTTGCTTATAAGCTAATAAATACATTACGAATAAACAATGGCGCCTCTGGGTGCAAATGGTAGTAACTGACATATGCTTTGCTGGAATACTTACGGAGATACGCGATTTTAAAGGGGCATATTCTGTGGGCTAGATAGGCTACTTGCGAAGTCCGGTAAAGTTTTAAAGAAATTATTTCTATTAAATTTACAAATAACGAGGTATTTATTGCTAATCTGTTGGCTACTTCCATTCTAGCCCATTGTACGGTATTGCATGTGCTCCTTGCGATAAAACTCGGTTCTGTTCACTACGTGCGGAAGTAGCATGCCTGACCAAAGGCATAATAGCGGGACGAGACGTAAAATCGAGTGGTCAGTAGAACAAATGCCTCTAGTCTTCTCTCTTGCCATGCGAAGCATGCCGACGACTCTCGAGCACAGCCGAAACAGTTCCGATACGTGTGATAGCTAGTCCAGTGGTTTTTATTACTGAAGATAAATATGTTTTAATTTGTCTAGTGGATACACAATCAGAATTTATCAATTTCAAAAATAGATGGAGGTCGTTAGTTTTTATTGTATTTTTTAAAATCTAAAAATCTACTTAAATAATATTCACAACTCTTATCTTCTTCTTCGTCTTCACTTCAGGGATTAGGCAAAATGCCTGTTCCGGCTTCAAAATACCCCTGATCTTCGTTTCCTTGGTCTTCCCGGAGTCTTCTTCCTTTAGGTGTGTAGTACAGTGCTCTTCTTGGGATCCTCTCTGATGACATTCTATCGACAAGCTGTCTCCATTCATTTCTAGAATTTGTCATTTTTCTTTTTGAGACATTATTTCTTCTCATTCTTCTTCTTCTTCTTCTTCTTCTTCTTCTTCTTCTTCTTATTATTATTATTATTATTATTATTATTATTATTAGCAACATCATTATTTATCATTATTATTATTATTAACTGTTTGTATTACATTTCATTGAGAATATTTTTGCATTGTTATAGATAGTTTACATTATATCCATAACAAAATTGTAAACATACTTCAAGTAAAAAAAAAAAAAGCTTAGCCCTCATTGAATACTGTGACTTTTAAGCAAACTCTAATAAATAAAAACAAAAGCAAAACAGACTAAAAAGTGCCTAGTTTTAAAGATTTAATATCTTTCACTCGGTTTGAGTAAATGCCGATTTCCTGTAGATGTGACATCTCATATTCTCTCTTCGAGCTGTTTGAAACATAACGAGTGCGACTTTCAGTTTGATTTGAAACCTTTATAGCCTCATAATCGGTTACACTTATTCAGATGTACCACCACTACCAACTGCTGCTGCTGCTACTACTGCTAATTTACATGAGCAAGTGCTCATCTTGCTAACGTGTACCAGACGTGGTAGCTGGGAAAAGGATTCAGGTCAGAAAGATGCCAGATATAAATATTTCTTTGCAGAGACAAAGAGGTGAGCGCTCAAATATGTTTGAACTAGTCGCCCTCCGTGCTAAGGGTCCCGTGTCGGCACGTAAAAAAACCTCAAGCCTGATAGAGAGGCCTCTGAGCAAAATTAAGCGGTCTTTCACACCCATTATAGAATGGGATGCTGAGAACCGCAGCAGTTAAAGAGCGTCCATAAATAACACGCCATTTACATTTTTGTTTGAATTACCACATCAGTCACACATTATGGCCGTAAGATAAAATATTGGGGCCCGTATAACACAGACTTAAAAGTGGACAATATGCATGATTTTTGTGCTTTTAAAAATGTTTCTTGATATTAAAACTCGTACCTCACGGAAACATGTCAGTACAATTAATATTTACTCGCCGTGTGATATATACACACACACACACACACACACACACACACACATACCACACATAGGATGTTAATGAACAACACCGAAATAAATTGCGAGATTGTGCACGTGACTGATATAAGTAATTTGAGATCGGCGATGCATGGTCCCCGGATAAACATAACGCAGCTGCATACCGTTAAACGTGTATCAGGTGATGGTGTTAAAGCAAAGCAGGTTGGAAAAATGGCTTAGAATGTCTTTAAAACTGCTGCCCGAGTATAGAAATATCGATTTTTAGCAGCTCGTTACTAGCGGTCTCAAGATTTAATGTCGCAAAAATCTGTAAAAACTCGAACTAATCACTTAACAGTGCGACACTGAGCATTCATTAACTACGTTCTTGCGTTATGTAGCCTACTCTGGAGACGATTTTTCAACTGCTCTGGTAGCTTAATGCGTAATGCGGGAAACTGCTATCCCGAAGGTCATGAGTTCGATTCCTGTCATAGAGTAAAGGTTTATTATTATTATTATTATTATTATTATTATTATTACTATTTTCATTTCAGACGAAGTGCCGCGATACGTGGCGTACTGGCACTTCATAAACTTATAGCCGTTACTTCGAAATTGCAATAAACAGGCCACAAGTCTCTTATCTCAAATAACTTATTTAAGTCATCTATATATTCTGTGAAAATATTTCGGTATAGTTCATTAACACCCTGTATATATAAAACTTATTTGATTACTTTTTCTATTATTTAGCTACAGTAAGTGGAGAAAGTGTTGTATTCCATGCAAGTTTCAATACCGGAAATAAACTTTTGGGGCTCCTCAGTAAAAAGTTACATTATTATAAAACAGTTCCTGAACATAAGTAGATAGCGTTTGTGAGCAACAGAAGTGAAACATAGGTTAAGTTCAGTTTTTCAAGGCTATGGCAGCAATTTTTTCAGCAAAATCCCCTCACCATAAAATACCTTTTGTATACATAACTTTTGTTATTTTTTATTTTCTCTATAATGGCAGTTAACGATTTTGATTGTAATAAAATATGATTAAGTTGTTTTTATTCCAAATAACAATTATGTATTAAATGTTCTGGGAATGATCTCTGAAGATCTCTTCACCATAAATGATTTTTATATAAATGGTTAACCATAAAATGTACACAAAATCTTATATAACAATCTGATGTGTTCCATTCACATGACTATCTCTACATCTCTGTAACAAATTAATTATTGTTTATAAGCTTATTCTTCTATTTTATGCTAATTAAATAAACTTAAGCAGAAAATATTTTATTACCTAGTTCCTTATAAGTAGAAGGAAAATAAGGAAATGCACTAGGCTAAACTGACAGTCAAATGTTTTAATGTGTGGTTGCTATGGAATTGAAATCCGTTTCTTCGCGTGGCCAGGAGTTGACAAGTTTCCGTATCAGAAAAATATGTGCTTTAAAACTGAAGCAAGGAATATTTCAAAAACGGTCAAATGTACGAAAAAATTGTACATGACATAAATTGTATGTTTTAACGAGATTTACATTTTTTATGAATTAAGTTTTTGCCTATCTCTTGCTCGTAGGGAGTCCTAAAATATTTATTTCCCGTGAAATCTCGGTATCGAATTTTGGGTGGAATACAATACTTTCTCTATAGACTACTATGTACATAGTAAGTGTAGAGAAAATAAAAAATGTACACCTCGAACGGAACATTTGTTATTTAACCGACTTTTCACGGGCAACCCCTCCCGTGGACGCACACGAACGGACCTTTTTCCAAAAATGCTATTTTTGATTCAAAGGACCTCAAAACATATAATTCCGCTGAAATCTCGGCATGAAATTTTTGGGTGTAACACAATACTTTGTTTCTCTCCTTACTGCACGTAGTAGAGATAGTAATACTCACGACAATATGGTATTGCGGCCACCAAACTGTTGTTTCTCGCCAGGTCTGCCTCCAGCTGCCACCTCACACAGCAGTCGAGGCACACACTTGAGATCGTCGTACCTGGCGATGGATGTCAGCGCGGACATGAGGTTTGTATTCCCATCAGAAGGATATACAGGATACTGAGTAGAGACGCCAGGTCTACCTGGCGACGTGGTTGATGGTGTTGATCCAAATATCCCAGTGAGGAACTGTCCCAGTCCTAACGGCGCCAGGTTCTGGATGTATTGAACTGGTCCTCCTGAGGTCGTACTGCTAGGGTATTGCTGCTGTTGCTGAAGGAATGGAACTTTGGCTGCCAGGTTGCTCATTGAGAAGTCCTCCAGGAAATTAGTGGGCAGGCCATCTTCCATAATGTCTGCAAGCGTGCTGCAAACAAAGGAATCCAGTATCAACCAAAGATCTTGGAATTACATTACCTAGACACGCCGCTGGTGCTATTGTTGCTGTCGCTCTCGAGCAGTTGCCTCTGGAGGGCAAGAACGTGCTTTTTTTAGTATGTTCAATACGCTTAAGGGGGGACGTAGGCAGAAATAGCTTAACACAACAAAAATTCTACCATGGCCATAATTTTTGTTCTAAAGTAATGAAATTTTGCACAATTAATTGTCTTGATATCTTCTATGACTGTGCTGTTTTATAAGCCGTTTTGTCAACAAATAAAGAAATTACACTACATTGGAATTTTCAAAACATCAAAAAACGTATGTACCTTTTTCTTAGTATCCCCCAGGTGAAGTTGCTTGAAAATAAGTGTACATAAAGTATTAGAATTATACTATATTTTGGCGCAAAAGTTTTTTCTCTATCTCCCTTCAATGATTTTTAAAGTATTTTTCAGGGTATATGAGTTTTTTTATTACAGATTATTATATATTTCATAGCACAATACCTATAGAATCTAAATCAAAAGAAAACAAGCTGCGCCAAAATACTCAATTGTGGACTGAAATATGCGTGTACAAAATTTCATTGCAATATCTCAAATAGTTTCCAAGTTTAGATACTGCCTAAAATCCACCATAACTATAGTCAGCTTGTTCTTCCAGATCAGAAACAAAAACATACCTTGTAAATAGTCATAACTATGTTTGCCTGTAAGAAATGTAAAGAAACAAGGGATCAAAGCTGATAATCAAACAAGCGGAAAAAAGTGGGCGTGGCATGACAAGTCCTAAGTTTTCAATTTATTTGGACCACAAAGGAATCGAATTAGGTTATGAAACTTTGGAACATAAGGCTGAATGCATTAAAAATTAATTAGTGAAATAAAAAAAAGACTTAAGACTTTAAAAGCGAGATGTTTTACAGGTTAATTAAGGTTTAATAGTGAACATTGTGCGTTCCTATGCATATAACTGTACCAATCTTGTGATTTCGAGATCATTTTTCATAGCTAAGAGTAAGTTGTAACATTTGTGATTTATGTTTCAAATTCATTTCGATTTATTTGCGTGGATTCCCTAGGCCATTAAACGAAAAGACTTTTTTAAGTGTCCAATGCATAAACCAGATAGCTGAGTAAGTGGTTAGCTGCTCATTTTTTGCCATCGAAATACAGCAGAATGTACTCAATGCATTTTGCGAAGAAAAAAAGCCATGAGAATAAATGCAAGATTATACTAATTTCATTTTTACAACTATTTTGTATATGTTCATTAGCATTAGAAGTCAGTGCTAAAATATTAAATTCAATATTTATATTTTTGTCCTAAATTAAAAAAAATATTATTCGAAATTTCTATGAACTTAGTTTTTCAAATTTGTAATTTCAGACTGAAAGACAACCCCGAGGGTGCTAAAAGGAATTTTGAGAAAAGTGTAAGAACATAAAGAACATTACGTAATAATCGACTCTAATTTTAATTCTTTTAATTATATATTTTGACCGACCAGCTAAATACAGGCAATTTAGAATAATTTTACAGAAAATAACAAGTAAATGACATTGATATGGGACATATGACACCATTAACATATGTTCACTGTCTGAAAAGTATAAGGTTTAAAAGGAATTACAATGACTATGATGAAGTTTACAACAAGCTTAGAAATACAAACTTCAGGTAAACCCAAAAATTAAAATAAAAATAATATTAACAAGTTTAAAAAATAGAAGTTGGAATGAATCTGTATTATTAACAATATTAACATGAAGAAAGAAGGTATAATTATTACAAATTAGGTTGAATCAGTCTTGTTCAATTTCGGTGTCCGATACTAAGATGTCTTGAGTAACTTTCTCTTCAGTAATTTTAAATTTGAGTATGAATTATTTCAGGAAGCACAGATCGTACTCTCCTGTAGTGCACCTTATATTAATATACCTATCTTATCTAACACAAATATACCACAAATACAGAGAGAAACGCCTTGAATATATTTTACTGAAGAGGAATACAGGTACCTAATTTAACATTTATTTTATTTTTATACTGTACATACCGTCTCTGAAAATCCAGTAACGCATAGATACGTGCTAAATAATTCTATTTATTTCTTTTTATTTACATACATTCTTAGGTAATATCGTCGTATTACCATTTTAATCTTCTATAACGACTGCTTAAATTGTTGACATGTGCATTTAAACCGTACTTCTCGATTAATTTAACACCCATTCAGTTCATATTTCCAGGCTCTTGCGGGTGGGAAATAATGATCATGAAATAAAAATTGCTTCATCAGCCTAGATTACTACTACTAAAGTATTTTCAATTACAACAAATATTGATATACTATAAAAGGTATATACAAATTTAAGCTAGAGTACCTATTAGTAGATTTTATTTTAAAACTTAAAAAAATTCTGGTTAACTCACAAAAAATTGTATTTTACATAAAGTATGTCCTTTAACGGTATCTACAGTTTTGTTAGCAAGCTTTGTCTCCCCATTACGATTTGCAATTATGCAAAAGTTATCCAGGAAATGTTTAAATATATGGTATTTTAATAAAAATAGCTATAGTCATTTTTTGAGAATATAAAAAGTTTCATGTAATGGATAGTTTGTTGAAAAATATTAGGACGGGCAGATTGGGAACTCACCCTACAAAGGGTCTAATGCCCCGCCTGCTTCTCATCCCGAAGTCGGGGTCTCGAGATAGTCGTCACTTTGAGCATGCCGCGCCTTACCGAGCACCATCGCAGACACTTCCTGAGAGGAACCAACGGGATGAAGGATGAATGAAATAATAATGGGAACGATATGAAGGGACGGAATTTCAGGGAATGAAAAAACCTACACATTCATCTGTCCACCCGGAGAAAACCCATAGGCCAGGTAGGCCGGCCACTGGAATCGACCCTGCGACCTCCTAAATATAGGCCACAGCCCATCTCGCTCGGTATTATATGCATTACTCCTGTGTTACAAACCTTGCGTTATGGAAGGCTATTTCTCAATAATTTGTAACTTCAATAACAGTAATATAGTAAGACATATAAATGGCAGTGGTTCGAGAAAGTCATTTGAATGTAACTAATCAGAATCATTTATTTAATAAGTAAGTGCTATCCACAAAAATATTTAAGCATCAGGCACCTACAGACAGTAAAATTTTACTGTCTCTACACGTACTATGTACAAAGCGTATTGAGAAGGTATTGTACTAGGGTCGGCTGATATAAAATAGCATTTACATTTTTTTTTTTTTTTGCTTTATTTCTCAACATAACCTCCAGGAACGCTAATACATTTGTCATATCGCTGTTCTAATTTAATTAAACAACCTCTGTAGTGCGATTTATCAAGGTCCTCAAAATAACTGTTTACCGCATCAATGACCTCCTCGTTGCTGTGAAATCTGCGTCCTCCAAGAACTTTTTTGAGGTTTGGGAACAGGCGAATAGGGTGGATGTTCAAGCAATTCCAACTTTAATTCGCACATTTTCCCATTGCAATGACTGAACGATGGGACGGAGCGTTGTCGTGATAAAACATATATTTTTTGTTTGTTTGCCAAATGAGGTCTTTTTCTTTTCACCTCATCACGCAAACGTTGCAGTATACTTGTGTAGTAGTCACAGTGATACCTTTACCCTTTTCTAAGTAATCAATAAAAATAATTCTCTGTGCATCCCAGAAAACACTCGCCATAACCTTGTTAGCTGACAAAATTGACTTTCCCTTTTTTGGAGTTGGTTCACCTGGCGCAATCCACTGTTTTAACTGTGATTTACTTTCTGGAGTGTAGTGATGTATCCAAGTTTCATCCATGGTAATAAGCCGTCTCAAAAATTCACTGGGATTTTTACGGTAGAGCTCCACATTCTTACAGCTTTTCTTTGCAACTTTTGATTGGGTGTCGATAGTCGCGGCACCTATCTTGCACAGACCTTGTGAAAACTCAAAACATTACTTAAATTACTGCCTCTGTTATCTCAAACAACTTTAATCTATAGTCTTCCAATACTAAACGATGATTTTTTTCAATGATCTCTGGAGATGTCACTTCTACAGGGCGTCCAGAGCGAGGCTCATCGTACGTCCCATTTTAAACTCTGCAACCCATCTTTTAATCATTGAACATGAAGGGGCAGCGTCTTTCAATGTACTGTTCGTTTCCTCCTTGATTTCTTTAGGCGTTAGGTCTTCCTAATGGATGTATTTAATCACTGCTCGTTTTTCCAATCCTCCATTTTCGCGAAAGCTCTAAAGTTGTCTTGTTTAAAATGCTGCATTCGAAAACTAAACAAGCCATATCTGTGTGAGGACCGGAACTTATCAGCCGACCCTCATATAGCACCGAAAAATTGGATACCGAGATTTCACCGGGAATATATGTTTTGAGACCCCCGAATCCCCCCCCCCCAAACCAGTTTTAGAAAAATATCTGTGCGTGTGTCAGTCTGTCTATCTGTCGTCAGTATGTGTGTGTGTCGGTGGGCAGCATAACAAAATTGGTATTTAAGTTCAGTATCTTCAAAGGATGCGATAGGACGTTTTTCAAGAAAAGTCCCCAGCCCCAACTACCCTTTACATGGCAAAATTTTCAACAATTTTTATTTTCTCAAAAATGGCTAAAGATTTTGAAGAATATCGATATTAAAGCTATTTATACGACAAATAAAATGTTTATCTTGAATTTTATGGGAATAGTCTCTGAAGACATCTTTATTCTGGTTGAATTTTGCATAACTGGTAAACCGTAAGAGATAGGCAAAACTTTACAAAACAAAGAGTGCAGAGCTCGTTAAAAACACAACTTATGTTAAATACAACTTTTCGTGGAGTTACTCGTTTTTAAGATATTCCTTGTTATTGTTTTCAGGTTTAAAATACCTATACTTTTCTCATATGGGGATTTGTCAACTCCTGGCCATACAAACAAAGGAACTTCAATCACATAGTAACCAGATTTTAAAATATTTTACTATCCTTTAGCCAACGTTACTCCCTTATTTACAATAAAGCAAGTAATAAAACCACTTTTGCTAATGTTTATCTCGATTAGCATGAAGTAAATAGAAGAATAAGCTTTTTAGCAATAATTTGTTGCAGAGATGTAGGGAAAGTCATATGATGTTCTATATATCATCAGATTTTTTTTCCTGGTAAGACATTTTCTGGGTTCTTGTTTCCAATTAATGCGGAGTCATGAAGAGTTCATTTTGGATTAGCGATGCGCATGTGACTGATGAGTCAGAGCTAAGGTGAAGAGCATTCTGCTAATGGGAAAACAGATTCAAAGCGAAAAAACACCATTTCTAATGCACTGGGATCAATATATTGTTTGAGAGCTTTTATGTGTCACTTTCCTACTTTGTTAAAAAATAAAAAAGAAAAAGACCTGACTTTCACCTGACTTTCTCTATTTTTTCTGAAAACAAACTATTCTTACAAAAGATTATTCTTTTATGTACATCATGCTAATTAAGATAAGAGTGCTAAGCCAGCAGTGATAGAGGAAGGTTGTGTTTTGAGAGGTGCTCCTGCGGTGAAGGAAGAAGGATCTAAGTCACGATGGGAGTGGACAGTGTATAGAGCAAGAATTGGACAGTTTAGAAAAGTAAAATTGGTGAATAGTAAACACAGTTTTGGAGAGAAGATGACAAACATATTGGTTTTAGCAAGTGTTATAACTTTGGAGGAATTGAGGTAAACCCCGGCCCTGCAGATATAATAACAATGCTGGAAAACCTGACTGAGAAAATGAACAAAATAGAAGGCATGGAACAACGAATAGGTAAACAATTGGAAAAGATGGCAACAGATATCAAAGAAGATGTTAGAGTTGAGGTGCAGGAAGCAAGAAGGGAAGTTGAAATGGTTAAGGAAAGAATGGAACGATTGGAAGAAAGGGAGAGAAGATTTAATTTAGTGTTCATAGGAGTTAAGGAAAGAAGGTACGAGGGCCGTTCAGAAAGTAGCCTCCGATCGGTCACAGTGCGGGTAGTGGGGGGAGTAGCGACGCCATCTGTGCATTCACGCACTCAGCAGGTCAGTCGGCATCAAGCCGTGGTCGAGTGAAAGTCGTACCTGCGCTAGTTTAGTGTTTGTGGCCGTTTGAAATGTGTACTGCAATAGAAAACCCCGCCAAATGTGAAGTGCGTGCTGTTATAAGGTTTTTTACAGCCAAAGGATATTCTGCAGCAGCTATTCATCGTGAGCTTTGTGCCGTGTACGGACCAAGAGCTATGAGTGAAGGAGTGGTCCGTGAATGGGTACGTTTATTTAAAAGTGGACGAGAAAACGTTCATGATGAAGAGAGGAGTGGTAGACCATCATTGGTCACGGAGGAACTCGTTCAGACAGTTGATGCAAAAGTTCGTGAAAACCGACGTTTCACAATGTCGGAGTTGTCTACTGATTTTCCACAGATTTCTAAGACTGTCTTGTACGAGATAGTGACAGCAAGATTGGGTTACCGTAAGTTCTGTGCACGATGGGTGCCCAAAATTCTTACCGACCACCACAAAACTCAAAGAATGGCCTCTGCATTAGACTTTCTGTCACGTTATGAGGCCGAAGGTGAACCATTGTTAAACAGAATCGTGACCGGGGACGAAACCTGGATTAAGTACGTGAACCCTGAGGCAAAAGAACAATCAAAGATGTGGGCACATTCAAATTCGCCTACCAA
This sequence comes from Hymenopus coronatus, assembly GCA_030762935.1. Classification (NCBI taxonomy): domain Eukaryota; kingdom Metazoa; phylum Arthropoda; class Insecta; order Mantodea; family Hymenopodidae; genus Hymenopus; species Hymenopus coronatus. Next base: position 38,051,906 of record CM060895.1, read on the forward strand.
ACCAATAAAAGCCCGGCAAGATTTTTCTGCCCGAAAATTGATGGCAACGGTGTTTTGGGATGCAAAAGGGGTGTTGTTGGTTGAATTCATGGAACGTGGGACGACCATTAATCAAGACGTGTACTGTGAAACACTAAAACAATTACGACGGGCTATACAGAACAAACGCCGTGGTATGCTGACTTCCGGTATCGTTTTTTTGCACGATAACGCCCGTCCTCACTCTGCTCGCAGAACAACAGCCCTTCTTGAGTCCTTCAAGTGGGACGTTGTCAACCATCCACCTTACAGCCCAGATCTGGCGCCAAGCGATTATCACCTCTTCATGCATATGAAGAAATGGCTCGGGTCCCAGCGGTTTGATGACGACGAAGAGCTCAAAGATGCGGTCACAGGCTGGCTCCAGGCACAAGCGGGTGATTTTTATGCAGAAGGAATTTCAAAGCTTGTGAACATATACGATAAGTGCCTCAATCGTTATGTAAACTATGTAGAAAAATAGTGCAAAGATGTAGTTGTAAGATGTATATATTAAAATATTTTTATTTAACTTGGTGAATTTCTTGCAATCAACCGGAGGCTACTTTCTGAACGGCCCTCTAAATGGCCAGCAGAAGAAATATTAGAAATAACGAAGGAAAAGCTGAATTTGGAATTGTATAGATGGGAAATTATTGAAGCTTATCGAGTTGGAAGACAACTTGGCAAGAGAGCAATTATAGTGAAATTTGCAACAGCCCAATTAGTACATGAAGTACTTAAATGAGCCAAGAAATTAAAAGGAACAGACATTTTTATTAATAAAGATTTATCACCTAAGAAGAGAGCTCTGCAAAGATATTTGGTACAAAAAATGTTGCAAATACAAAGCACCTAATATAAATAAGGAAGGTTGAGGCAAAAATGCTATATGGGATAGAAGTATGGGGATTAGAAGGAGGATGGGAAGGCATAGATGAAGTGCATAGGAAATTTTGCAAAGAAATACTGGGGTTACCAAATGCAACTGTTAGGCAGGTAGCACAAATAGAGCTGGGTAGAGTGGCAAGTAAGGGAAAGATTATGGAAAGGGCATTGCAATTTTGGCATAGAATATTGAAATTGGAAGAAAGGAATTTGTTAAAACAGTGTTTAGTATATCAAGAGAAAATTTTAAAGAACAAGGGATGGGTAGACTGTCTTCGAAATAACCTGGAAAGTAGTGGGTTAGGGGAAATGTGGAGAAGAAGAGAAAATAATGTGAATAACTTCTGGAAGTTGGCGAGGAAAAGATTTGAGGATATAGAAATACAAAAAATATTTAGTGAAATAACTGAAAAGAGATCTTTAGTTTTCTATATACCAATGAAAGTCTCATGGGGAAGGGACAAGTACATTGATGTGACAAATAAAGAGGAGCGAGAAGGTATTGCATGGCTGAAACCAGGAGTATGGAGATTAAAAGGTTTAAGGAAAGGTATTCCACAAAATCAATGTCCTATATGTGGCGAAATGAAGATATGAAACACATTTTATTTAAATGTAAAGGGACTGAAATTTGGAGAAAAGAGTATATTAATAAGAAATGGTTTAAAATAGAAATGTAGTAGTATTTGAAATGTTTCAAAAAGATAGTAAGAAGATTGGACAATTCTTATGGAAAGTGAAAAATAAATGGATATGGACAGTAAATAGACAAAATGGTGTAATAAACTAGAATTAATAAACTATTGTAAAATATGAGTATGACCGGTAAAGAGCCAGGGCTGAACACCGGTCATATTCACCTGTATAAGGCTTAGCATAAATAAATAAATAAATTAAGATAAACATTAGCACAACTCATCTTATTATTTAGTTCCTTATACGTAGAAATGATATAAGGGAGTACATCAGGCTAAAGTGACAGCAAAATCTTCTCTCCTCGGGCAGAAATAGAACAAAAGAGATATGAAATGGATGGAGCCTTCCCTATTGAGAAAAGTATTCTAAAATTGAAACCAATATGAGAGAATATCTCTGTAATGGTTAGCTCTAAAAGAAAAGTATATGAGGAAAATATTTTAACAGATCGACATTTTATATAGTAAATTTTTATCTCTCTCTTACGATTTACCGGTTATGAAAAGACATTCCGAACGAAGTGAACTAATCGCAATAAATGCAGGATACACATTTTATTTGCATTTTTAAGTAGAAACATTGCATTTAAACAAGACTGTGAGAAAAAAATTAAAATGACACACACCTGCCCTCGCGCATTTACAGCATCGCGTTTGCCATGACTAAATTATATCGAATCCTGATTCTAAATAGCTTCCATAAACTTTTAAATAGCAACATATTTTGAAATGTCTCAATTCTAGTAAAGATTGCCCTTACCCTTGTGATTATCAGACTTTACATTTTTTTATATTTGCAGATACCTAATTTTCCAAAAGTACTGTTTTACTCAACAGTTGTAACTTTTTGTAAAATTTCGATAATATAGAATATTTGGATGGAATAAAATATTTCCCCTACCAACCATAAAAACTTCTATTACATTTTTAATTTCTGTTTCAGCAGTTTGGCGCAACGATATTTTAATCATAAAATGTAACCACGTGTTGGTATAAACGTATTATTTTTCAGAAAAGTTTCATTTAAATTTGCCATAGCCGCTTGATTATCCATCACTTTACACGTACGAGGGACAGCTGAAAATTATTAGAATACCGTATTTTTAAAAACAAAATGAATTTATTTATATCTGACAACTACTTTCTAATGTTTTGTGAGTTGATTTCCGTGAAGTTTGTTCGATTTGCTTTAATAGTTTGTTAAATATCATCATTTCAAAAATTTTTGTTCACTCAAAAAAGAATTTGGCTGTAGGAAATCTCCGAGTTATGATTCTTTTACAATTTTAAATCGTCATTAACGCCTAAACAAATGAAGACCGGCTTAGAAAAGTATTTGGAGAAGAAGCTTCATCCAAGGCAACAATTTTAATTCAAAAATGATGTATTTCCGGTGAAATTTCGGTATCGCATTTTTGAGTGGAATGAAATACTTTCTCTTCCTACTATATGCATAGTATGTTTAGAGAAAGTGAAAAAGATGAAGCTGTCTGATATAATAAAAGCCTCGTTTCTGGAGTGTCGTAGAAAGAGTGACATGATTGCTTGAAGGACTGATTTTATGGTATGCAAACCGTATTTATGTTAAAGGGGAATATTTCGAAAATAAATCATTTACATTTTAAAAACTAATCCTTTATAGATTTTCTAAAGGAGTTTTGATGGTTATAGAAAGTTGTGTCAGTACTTACTCGAACACATCGCTCCTGGAAGTTTTGTGTTGAACACCAAAGCCCAACGAAAACAGCGCTGATAAACAGATCGAGACACTAAAGCTTTTCATAGTTCAGTCCTGTAAAAATAAATAACAAACATTATTTTTCCATGTAAAAGTTGTCGTGCTCTAGAGAGACCGCAACTTAAACTATAGCATTTACTAATTCTACAATTCTACTTTGCTCATTTTTATAAAACATTTCTATGTCAATATTTCAATGGAAATAGATACCACAGCCGTTTTTTTTTTCAACTTCCCATAGGCTATAAATAAAAGACAAGTTCATAGAAAACAATTACTTATTACTAAAAGTTGACAACTTATGATTACTTTTCAATATATTCACCGAACCTGTGCACAAGCTTTGCAATACCCGCTTAAAAAAATGTTGCCGCCAATGATTTCAAATCAGCATTGACGTTGTTTTGGAGATCTTCGTTAGTTTGAAAGTGCTGCCCTCCTAGCCACGTCTTCAGTTCAGGGAAAAGGTGAAAGTCGCTGGGTGCCAGGTCAGGACTGTACGGCGGATGATCGAAAATGTCCCATTGAAATTGTTCAAAGAGCCGATGGGTTGTGCCAGCAGTGTCCATATATGTAAGTATAGTATGTTCTACCTTGCCTTGGGTGCTGTTTTTATGGGAAAGCGAGGGTCAGGGAGAAGAAGAGAGAGCTCATAGGCCTGTCTTTCCGCACTGTATTTCTCTGAGGTCCTCAGCCATTTTGGTGATGTAATTTACCGTGAACTAGCTGAATTACTAAGCGAAACACAGCGCACGTGCGTGTGTGTGAACTCCGGGATCTACAGTCAGAATAAAGCATTAGCATTGAAGCCACTACATGACAGGGTGTATTGCATACTTCATGTCTCAATATGGTTGTGTTTCTCTTCCGAAATTGCGCGAAACTTATCGAATCAAAACGAAGAAGCCAAGCGCCCAAAACCAGATTCGCGCACAATAGTAGATAAAGTACAATAAGGACTTAGAAGTTACACGAAGTGTTTGTACCATAACATCTTAGTTTAACGAATCTAAGCATAGAAAAGATAACATTAAGTATCCCGCAAGATGACACTCTTCAGTATGAGAATTCAGCGGGGAATAATATCTCGGATACTTAGAATGATATGATAAAATATATAAATAAAATATTTTCTTGCAATTAGTTTCCAGAATGTGCTTCCTAGTTATTAAATACAATCAGATTTGAGAGCTACAAAAATCAGGCTAATGAGATTCATGAAGAAAACAAATTAATTCACGAACTCTTCATATCTTATTATACAATATCAGATTGACTATTTTGAACTAAAGGAGTTATGTTTTATACCAGAGTGACAGAAGTACATTCCAGGTAAAATAGTAAGCTTCCTGAAGAATTTTGGAACGAAAACAAACTTTTCAAGAAATTCGGCCTTCAGGTAATGAACACTACTCATTGAAAACGCTACGAAATTTTTAAGTGTTGTATTTTATGTAACCTTTTTTCCTGTGTGTTTTCAAAGATAACATTTATTATACCTCTACTCTTTCAGTTATTTTACAATTTAAGTATGTTAATTTTTCTGTTTTTACTTTCTCTATACGAACTATGTACATTGTGTATAGAGAAGGTATTGTAATGCACCCAAAAATTCGATACCGAGATTTCACCGGAAATACGTGTTTTGGGTCTCCCTGAATCCAAAACAAAAAGCATTTTTGGAAAAAGGTGCGTGTGTGTGCGTGTATGGAGAGTAGGTATAGCTCAAAAATGAAAAGACTGTTAAAAACCAAACTTAATATTTACGTTTAGTATCTTCCAAGAAAGCGACACGAAGATTTTCAAAAAAAAAATCCTCCACCACAAATACTCTTTACATGGAAACATTTTTTAAAATTTCGTTTTTCTCAAAAATTGCTCTAACGATTTTCATTAAAATATGGTACCTATATTAAAGATAATTAAGTCACAAATAAAATGTATATTTTTATTTTTCTGGAAATAGTCTGAGGAAACGTCTTTATTTTGTATGAGTTTTATAAAATGTTGTATAACGATAAAATCGTAAGAGATAAGACAAAAAATTTAATACACAAATAATGTAGATCTCGTTAAAACACACAGTTTAAGTTATAAACCGTATTATTATGGTTTTACGTTTTTAAGATATTCATTGTTATTGGTTTCAGTTTTAAACTACCTAACTTTTCTTAAGGGACCATGCAAAGCGAACCAAATCTCAATTGTTTAAAAAAGGGACCAATATTTAAAAGATCTGACTATCCCTTTAGCATGATGTATTCCCTTATTTCCCTTCCAGTTACAAGGATGCAAGAAGTAAGACCAATTCTGCTAATTTTTATCTCGATTAGCATGAAGTAGATAAAGGAGCAATGTTTTGTAATAATATTTAGTAATTGTAACAGCCAGAGAAAGTTATGGAACACATCAAACTTTTTTTCACACAAAGAATGGTTTAGCTTGCGGGGAATTTAGTGAAATGTTCGTGGTAAATTTCCATATTGAATTTTGTGGTGAATATAATATTTTCTGTACTTACCACAGCTGATTCGTGGTGAAAGTAAGGATGCCAATCGATTTATTTTACTCTATTTGGAGTATTCACAACGATCACTCGTGTGTAATTGAACAATGCAACTTACTCAGCATGTCTTGTATTTAGGGTTATCTGTTATCAATTTGTTAAGTTAAACGTCAGAAATACTATGTAAAATAAAATAGAATGAACTTACCAGATAGCGGTATTCCGTATGACAGCGTGTTGAGAACTGGCAGCTCGTCCCACATCCACATGCTGGTGGGCGATAGTCAAGTTTCTCTCTCGCCAGCTACATTTTCACTGTGTAGGCTTGTGCAGGTTCTTCTGCTGGCGCTACAAGAGTGGGGTTTCCCATCTTAACCTCACTTCCTGTTCCAAATACCGCGTATTCTTTAACTTTCCATGAAATTGCCTTAACGTTTTCAAACAAATCTCGCCTTTTCTCTGCAGACATCCCTTGTACGATTGGCACACTTCAACATGAGTTTTGCTTCTTCTTTTAGCTAATAAAGAACTGATTTGCAATTGTAGACTAACGACTTGATTGCAAGAGTAAAATGACTATTTTAACCATCATTTCTTAATGATGGAACCATACCAGAGAATAACAATAAGTCCAGTTCCATACACATCAAATAACAGACTTCAACCTTGACTAAGGAGGGTTTTAGTATTGCTTTATCAACACCTACTATGTTAAACACATAGTAGACAGAGATAATGCAGTATTCCATCAAAAATTCCACAGAATTCACTAGATATACAAATTTTAAGGTCCCCTGTATCCAAAAGAAAAATATTTTTAGAAAAAGGTTCGTGTTTGTCTATAAACACAATAATTCAAAACGAAAAGTCAGTAAAATATCAAACTTTTACGATGTGACAAATTGGTGACACGAAGATTTCAAGAAAATTCCCTCACACCCTTTACATAGAAAACATTTCGAAAATATTGATTGATTGAAAATGGCTCTAACGATTTTGATTAAAACACCGTATATTAAAGACATTTGTATGACCAATAAAATGTATATCTTGAATTTTCTGGGAATAACCTCTGAAGACCTCTTCATTCAGGAAGACTTTTACATAACTGGTAAACCGCAAGGCATAGGAAAAAGTTAGTACACAAAAATGTAGATCCCGTTAAAACCACAATTTATGTTATATACATTCTTTTCGTGGAGTTGACCATTTCCATCATATTCCTTGTTATTGTTTTCACTTTTAAAATACTTAAAACTTTTCTCATACAGGAATTTGTCAATGTCTGTCCATACAAATTTCAATCACATAGCGACTAGCTTTTAAAAGGTTTTGACTATCGTTTTAGCCTAGTGTGTTTCATTATTTCTCTCCTACTTACAAGGAATCAAGTAATAAAACCATTATTATGCTAATGTTTTCCTCAATCAGCATGAAGTAGATAGAAGTTTAAGCTTTCTAACAATAATTTGTTATGGAATGTAAAAAATTCATGTAATTGGAACGCATCAGATTTTTTTTTGTAATAATTTCTAAAAGTAACTCTCGTCTAGAGATTTCACAACGTATATGATGTGAAATTTTGTAACCGTCTCTGTTTCTTCACTGGAAATATTACCGCCCAATCATATTTAATTATATTCAGCTCTTGTGTTACACTAGTACCACCACTATTACTACTGCTCTACTGCTATCAGCCTATTATTATTATTATTATTATTATTATTATTATTATTATTATTATTATTATTATTATTATTATTATTACTATTATTATATTGCTATAAATAGCGGATATCTCCAAAATATAATAATATGTATAAAATGTTATTGATACATACTTTAAATTTGATTTAATTAATTATAAAGGAAATGTATAATTATTAATCAGGGAGTAAGACAAATATGTTATTATCTCCCATACTTTTTAACATTTATTTCAAGATATGTTGCAAAGATGGAAGGAACCTGGAATTAAGACTACTGGGAGGACTAATGGGAAGACTACTCAGTATATTTTAGTGAAAATACAAAACATAGAGCATAATCTGTAAAGAGCTACCTACATGTGTACTCCATCAGATTTGCCAAGCATACAGTTTTAAAATCTTCACTACAAAATCAGTGACCATCACATTCCAAGGAAAACACCAGACAGAATAAACATTGTCCAAGAGATTCAACATTTTACTTAATTTTGGTGTGAAATTTCATGCAATTATGACAGAGATATGCAAAATAAGTTACGAAGACAGCAATCAATGAGTGATACCCTCCGAAGAGCATTTGTCGGTCCACATGGCCGCGCTCGCTAAAATGCATCGTGGTGCACGGGATCGTGGGTTCGAGTCCCGTCTTGGGCATGGGTTTTTGTGTGTTTGTTAATGTATATATGCACGTATGTATGTATGTGTATTTGGAAGCAAAAATAAATGGTAAATCAAATAGGTCTACAAAGGAAATGCATGGAATCTGAAAAAATTAGGAAAAAGGAATACAGCACCGGAGTCTCCACAACCCTTCAGAACTGTATTTATTTATTAAAAAAAACGGATGTGTTCCATTCACATGACTTTCTCTACATCTCTGAACCAAATTATTGTTAAAAATCTAATGCTTCTATTTACTTCATGCTAATTGAGAAAAAATTAACAGAAATCGTGTAATTACTTGGGGGTGAGGGGATTTTCTTGAAAATCTTCGTGTCGCATCCTTGGAAGAAACCCAAACTTAAATTGGTATTCAACGGTCTTTTCGTTTTTGAGTTATCGTGTTCACAGACACACGGGCACACGGTCACACACACGGACCTTTTTGTGAAAATGCTTTCTTCTTTTTTTTTTTTTTTTGTTGGGGGGTACAGGGGAACCCAAAACATATATTTCCAGTGAAATCTCGGTATCGAATTTTTGGGTGGAGTACAATACCTTGTCTATACTCTATGTACATAGTGCGTATAGAGAAAGTAAAAAAGAGCACGGATTGATACACAGATGAATTTATAAAAAATCAGAGATTGCCAGTTCTTTACGATAGCGAGGCCTGAACAGTGAAACAGAAGGACCACGGCCGTATACAATCCATAGAAATTAACTTCCTTAGGCCACTACTGGGACACATGCAACTGAACATTCTAAATGAGGAAAAAAATCTGATGTGCTCCATTCACATGACTTTCTCTACTTCTGTGTAAAAAATTATTGTTAGTAAGCTTATTCTTCTATTGACTTCATGCTAATCGAGAAAAAAATATAGCAGAAATAGACTCATTATTTGCTTCCTTGTAAGTAGAAGCGAAGTATAGGTTAAAGTGAAGTCAAAAGCAGGTTACTAGGTGACTGAAGTTCCTTTGTTTGTATGGACACGAGTTGACAAATTCCTGTAAAAAAATACAAGTTTTTTAAACCTGAAACCAAAAACAAGGAATGTCCAAAAAACGATAAACTCCTAGAAAAAAAATGTATATAATATAACTTGTATGTTTGAATATGCTCTACATTTTTTGTGTGGTAATTTTTTGTCCATTTCTTACGGTTTAGCAGTTAAGCAAAATTCCGTAAAATTCATCCAGAATAAATAAGTCTTCTCGGAAAATTCTAAGATATACATTTTATTTTTCAGGTAAATATACGATATTTTAGTCAAAGTCGTTAGAGCCATTTTTGAGCAATACAAAATTTTCGAAAAAAGTTCCATGTAAAGGGTAGTTGGGAATGGGAGACTTTCTTGAAAATCTTCGTGTCCCATCCTTGGAAGATACCAAACTTAAATACTAAGTTTGGTATTTAACGGTCTTTTCGTTTTTGAGCTCTGCTGTCCACAGACACACACACGGACCTTTTTCCAAAATTTTTTTTTTGGATTCAGGGGGACCCAAAACATGTATTTCCGGTGAAATTTCGGTATCGAATTTTTTAGTATCTCTATACACTATGTACATAGTAAGTGTAGAGAAAGTAAAAATATGATATCTTTCGTTCACACGACTTTCTCTACATCTCTAACAAATTATTCTTAAAAAGGTTATTCTTTTATCTACTTCATACAAATAGAGATAAACATTAACAGAAACGGTCTTATTACTTGCTTCTTGTAAGTAGAAGGAAAATACGAGAATACACTAGGCTAAAGCAATAGTTGAATCTTTTAAAGCTGGTTGCCATGTGGTTGAAATCCATTTATATGAAGGACCAGGAGTTTACAACTTTCCGTGTTGAAAAAAGTTTAAATAGTTTAAATCCGAAACAATTAAAAAGGAATATCCCAGAAATGGTTAATTCCACAAAAAAACGTATATCACATAAATTGTGTGTTTTAACGTATTCTACATTTTTGGTGCTGTAAGATTTTGTCTATCTCTTACGCAAATTCAGCAAAATTCATTTAGAAAAAGAGATCTTGAGAGGCTTTTCCCAGAAAATTAAAGATATAGATTTTATTTGCCATATAAATGTCTTTAATATACGGTATTTGAATCAAAATCGTTAGAGCCATTTTTAAGAAAACCAAAACTTTCTACATTTTTTCCATGTAAAGGGTATTTTTCTCAAAATCTTCGCGTCGCATCCCTGTAAGATACTAAACTTAAATACCAAGTTTGGTGTTCTACCGACTTTTCGTTTTTGAGTCATCGTGTTCAGAGTCACACGGTCACACAACACACACACACACACACACACACACACATACACATACACACATTTTCTAAAAATGCCTTTTTTGGATACAGGAAACCCTAAAACATATATTAACCGTGAAATATCGGTATCGCATTTTTGGGTGGAATGCAATACCTTCTCTGTAAACTACTACATAGTACGCGTAGAGAAAGTAAAAATTGATAAATATAGACGTAATTGCGAGAGCAATTAGATATAATGAATAATATAAGATTTCCAAAATGTTACTGCTGCACAGACCAATTTGTCGAAGAAAAGCCGAGACAAAGATGAATTGAATTATTATTATTATTATTATTATTATTATTGACTAACCAGATCACTGGCCTCACACATTCGTGTATGTCAGAAACGAAGGTCTATCTGAGACAAAGCTCCACTTAGACCAGGGAATGCACTATCCGAGGAGCTATCCTTCCTTGAGAATTTCCATTAGGTCAGTATCTTGGTTGCTACCCTCCTGTGATTATGCAGAGATTAAATTAGATTAGAAAGCATTATGTAGTTTCATTTTGCCAGAAAGCCACTGAACATGGAACTTGTCAATGTTTAAAGTTCTTCGTATTGCTCTTATCTTTCGCTTCTACATAATATATTAAACTATTGAAAGTTCTCTCCTTTTAAGTAATTTTGTTTTCTCATAGAAACAGTGTGTAGGACAGAAGTTGAATAGATAGAGTCAGACTGAATAATTCAATGCCATAGCCTGGATTTGAACCACGGATCTCCCGGTCTCTAGCCGGTTACTTTAAGCATAACCCCATTCCTGAATGAAGAGGGCTCCTGGGCAATATTCCGCCATTTCGTGATTTCGTCCTGCAGTGTCATCTGTTGTCGACGAGCCTATCCCTCGTCACCATGGCGCATAGCGGCGAACTCACGAACTAGAAATTCAGTTCCTGTTAAGGAAATATCGTAACGATGCTCTGTGCTCCACTTAGGGGCCACAGGAAATAACTAAGGTTCCATGAATCCGGAGAAAACGCTTTCATAAAAACTCGCGCGCATACGTATGTGTGTACATTTTAAGTTTTATTTATGGACTTTCTTTAACTGCTGCTGTTCTCACCGTCCGATTCTACCATGGGCTTGGAAGGTCATTAAATTTTGCTCAGAGGCCTCTTTATCAGGCAAATTCGACACCGGACCAACAGCTTTACCTCCCTTTCGAACGAAGCCATGTTAAGGATTTTTACGCCAAAAAGGAATCATCGTCCTCTACCGAGTTTGAACCCTCGACCTTGGGAACCAGAGTAGCATGTTATCCCTATATAACGGAGGTCGATGTGTGTGCATGGGTGCTCGGTTTGTGTGTTTAAAGAACAAATAAATAAATATCAAACTGAGTATTCAAGTTCAGCATCTTATAATTATACCTTTCAATAAAGATAGTTTCAAGATTTCCAAATAAATATCCTTGCTTCAATGTCATCTGCGAACTAGTGACGTTGTTATTATTATTATCATCATCATCACAACCTTACAGTCACCGTGAACTGCTCGAAAGTGACGAAGTAGAACTATTTCTATTCAACAAGACTTCAAATGAATTAGTTCTTTCAAGAACTAGTCCATCTACAAGAGATTATAGCTTTTGTTAACCACAAATGATTCACAATGGAAATGTGGGTCAGGGCATAAGAATATAATAATTATGTGCCGCTTTCACAGCTTCTCCCGACCAGTACAGTGTCATCGACCTGTAGAATACGTAGGCTTCCTTTATTACAGATTTGATCAGCTGAGTCATCTCTCTCTCTCTCTCTCTCTCTCTCTCTCTCTCTCTCTCTCTCTTATATTACTCCGATTTCTCGATTCTATTTATACCACGATTATTTAGTTTTTCATTACTATAAACATATCGCTTACTATAGATACAGCACATAACTAATTAGCAGAAACAAAAACGTTTGTTATCAATATTTCTATAGATTTGCATGTTTTAAAATGCATTGTGTGCAAGCGCTTTCGTGCGTGCCTGTCAGTAAATAGCAGAACTTTAAAAATGAAATACCTGAAATAGGTACCATATTGGTAAATTTTACAATTTCCAAGAATGAGACTCAAAAATAACCTCAACTATATATTAATATCTTTATATATACCTTTATAACTTTAAACCAAAATATTTACAGGGAGAATGTTTCTTTCTTTTTGATTTTCTCAAATATGCGTCTAACGATTTGGATTCATATGTAATATGTTTAAAACAAATACATTAAATATAAAATTAATATTTTGAACTTTTTGTGAATAGGTTGTGAGGTTCTCATAACTCTGAATGACTTTTGTATACTTTTTTGATAAACAATAAAAGTAGACAAAATCTTACTAAAAGAACGCAGATATTGTTAAAATGTGCGTTGTTGTCATTTACTATTTCCAAGATTTTTGTTGTTAAAGGGTTGACTGTTCAAAATGTTATATTGTCTTGAGGTACTAAGTCGACATTCATTTATTTATTGCGGTCTTATAAAGAGAATGGAGTTGCAAGGCCATTACTTAGCGTTTTTGTTTTTTTTTAAATATGATCATCGCTATAGCCTACTGCATTCTTCTTATACCTACAGCGAAATGTGAAAATGTATAATGAAAGTTAATCTCGATTAATAAGAAGTAAATAAAGGTATAAAGCTTTAGTAAGAATGTTTTGTAGAATAACGAATGGAAAAGGTCAAGTGAATGCATAATATTCGATTTTTATACCATCACTCCTTTATAATAGGCAGAAGAACAGTGTATTCCACCCAAATATTCAATATTGAAATTTCACCAGAAGTATGTGTTTTTTAGGCACATGTGTGTTATATGTTCATCTTTATCCAAAATTTTCTCGCGTCGATTAAGTAAAAATGACGTCATAGTTGACTGGTAAGCCCACATCGCAGCCATAGACCGAAGCTTTAGCGGCTCCCCAGAGAAAAATAATCCGGAGAGGTAAGACCAGGAGACCGCGGAGGCCACAGACCCCAAAAAATTCCACTAACAGCTCCATGGATTTATGTGGCGTTATCTTGCTGAAAAAATGCACCGTTCACTTCATCTTCATTTAGCTGTGAAATAAATGGAAATTTATTGCCGAGCAATAAACATCTGAATTAATTGAGTTATGGAAAAAAATTGGCCCAATAATTCGAGAGCGAGAGATCGCACACCATACACCAATTTTCCCTGAATGTAAAGTGGTTTCCTGAATTGCATTAGGATTTTCAGTAGACCATACTCGCGTATTTTGTGAATTTACGCAAGCTTCATCAGTAAAACATATCCTATCAAACACGACAATTCCATGGTACAAAATAAACCTCTGAAACCATTCACAATACTGAACTCTTTTCCCGTGATCTGTGGGTTTTAATTCGTGGACAACTGATACCTTATATGTATACGGAACCGTAAGAGTTACTACATGTAGAGTGAATACTTGTGCTTATCTTGCATGAAGATGATAAACTAACATGAAGGAAGCTATGAGTAAATAACAAGAGAAAGTACTTTCTCCAGATTCCTGACAGAGTTTACAAAAACAAACACATGTCTTCAAATTCAAGGCAACGCCTCATCACAGACTTCACGTAACGTCTGACGAAAGTTCCTCTTTAGGTCCTATGAACTCCTTTCTGAATAGACGTAACGCAAGTTTTGGACTTATGTTGTGAGTGCCAACTTTGATTTTAAGTTTCACAAAAATTACTCAAAACTGAAACCTTGACACTGAATACAGCATTTCTGCAAACATAATCGATGTATGCTAAAAAGTAATGTTGCACCCATATCACACGTAATATTTTTAAAAAAAAAAAATCCAGTGTGTTCCATTCACATGACTTTCTATACATATCTACAACAACTTATTGTTAAAAGCTTATGTTTCTGTTTACTTCATGCTTATCGAGAAAAGATTAGCAGAAATAGTCTTAGTACTTGCTTCCTTGTAAGTAGAAGCGAAATAAAGGAACACTATAGGTTAAAGTGATAGTTAAAAGCTGGTTGCTTTGTTTGTATGGACAGAAGTTGACAAATTCCTGTATGAGAAAAGTGTAAGTTTTTCAAAGCTGAAACCAAAAACAAGCGGTATCTCAAAAAAGATTAACTCCACAAAAAAAAAAATGTATATGACATAAATTGTGTGTTTTAATGTGCTCTATGTTTTTTGTGTGTAAGTTTTTGTCTATCTTTTACGGTTTAGCTATTATGGAAAATTCCGTAAAATTGATCCAGAATAAAGTAGTCTTCAGAGGCTATTTCCAGAAAATTCAAGATATACATTTTATTCGTCAGGCAAATATCTTTAATATACGATGTTTTAGTCAAAATTGTTAGAGCCATTTTGAGAAAAACAAACTTTTCGATAAAAGTTCCATGTAAAGGGTAGTTTGGTGTGGGGGGATTTTCTTGAAAATCTTCGTGTCGCATCCTTGGAAGATATCAAACTTAAATTCCCAATTTGGTATTCAACGGTCTTTTCGTTTTTGAGCTATGCTACCCATAGACACACACATACACAGAGACAGACAGACACACACACGGACATGTTTCTAAATTTGTTTGGATTCAGGGGGTCTCAAAACATGTATTTCCGGTGAAATCCCGGTATAGAATTTTTGGGTGCATTGCAATACCTTCTCTATACACTATGTACATACTACGTGTAGAGAAAGTAAAAATATAGATAGAAATATTCGTACCAGTGATAATTTCAGGTGTACTTTTCCCTAAATCTGTCTTTTTTCGCCCTATTTGACAATTTCTAGCTAACTTTTTTTCTTATATCTAAATGCAATCTTACCCTCCCCCAGTTATTTTATGTTATGGATTCAGAATTCATGCTAATTTTACACACAGAAACTACATATATAGTATTTTTATATTATGAAGTGTTTTAGGGTAATGTTTAACGCCCGTATTTACTACAAATGGCACCGTTAGCGATGGCACTGTTAGTACATGGAGTGAAGATGGAGCACCGGTGGAATGCAATGGCGGGGTAAACCGGAAAACCTGCCCCGGGCCGTCTAGGTGAGAGATGAGTGGTCTAATCACTCGGCCACGGTGCGGCCTATGGTGTGTTGTTAGAGCGTGTTCCTCTATACGTTCCTATAAGCATCTAGTTTTAATTTTAAATACCGTGACCAATGTTAATGGGCCGGTCATTATGGTTTTCAATTTCTATACGTACTATGTACATCGTGTATAGAGAAGGTATTGTAATGCATCCAAAAATTCAATACCGAGATTTCACCGGAAATACACGTTTTGAGAATCTCTGAATAAAAAAAACCTTTTTAGAAAAATGTCCGTGTGTGCGTGTATGTGTGTCCGTATGTTCGTGTGTCTGTGAACACGATAACTCAAAAACTAAAAGTCTGGAAAATACCAAACTTAGTATTTAAGTTTGGTATCTCCCAAGATGCGACACAGGTCTTCCAGAAAAACCTTCCACCCCCACTACCCTTTACATAGAACTTTTTTTCGAAAATTTTGATTTTCTTAAAAATGGCTCTAACGATTTTGATTAAAACTTCGTGTATTAAAGATATTTACCTGACAAATAAATGTATTTCTTGAATTTTCTGGGAATAACCTTTGAAGACTACTTTATTGTAGATGAATTTTACGGAATTTTGCATAATTGTTAAACCGCAAGAGGACAAAATTTACCACACAAAAATGTAGAGAATTTAAAACACACAATTTATGTTGTATACATTTTTTTTTTCGTGGAGTTCGTCGTTTTTTAAATATTTTCTTTTTTAGTTTCTCCTTTAAAAAAAAAAAAACTTATACTTTTCTCATACAGGAATTTGTCAACTCCTGTCCATACAAACAAAGGAACTTCAGTCACATAGCAACCAGCTTTAGACTATCACTTTAACCTATGGTACTTCCTTATTTCGCTTCTACTTACAAGGAAGCAAGTAATAAGACTATTTCTGCTATTTTTTACTCGATTATCATGAAGTGAATTTTTAACAATAATTTGTTGCTTAGAAGTAGAAAAAGTCATGTAAATGGAACACATCAGATTTTTATTACCAGTGTCTCGTATGAGGATTTACTTTTAGTTTTTATTCCTTTCTAGCTGCACTGTTCCGGTGGGTTTCTTGATTTATCTACCTCTGGGTTTTCCCAGGGTAATTTTATTTATATTGGCTTTTATGTAGGTATATCTTATTTTAGGTATTATTTTATTAATGAATTCGTACTAACCCCCCCATACACACACAGACATATTTACAAGCATTAATAGCAATTAATTTACCTAATCACTGTTGAGGAAATGTTAAAATAGGTTAGTAGTTTAGTAAACAAACTTCGAAAGAACGCTATATATTTTAAATTTACTATATATAATATATAAAGTATATGTTTAATATGTATATTTTCTGCAGGCTTTTTACGTTTTTTGTTTTTTTCACAACCCACAAATTTAACATTAAAGGTTCACACAACAGTACTAAAAGTTTATTCGCTTGCTTTTGTGTACAGAAAACTTATAAAACAGTAAATATGCCATTTTGGTGAACACATATATGTTAATACAACAATGCAATGTGCATTTTTATTGAAATACAATAGTAACTTATATAACAAGTTGCTAAAAGATAGCGTTTTAAGGAAGTCGATTGTTAAAATGCCAGTTTCCCACGTGTTTCATACATTGTTAGATATACTCCCGCCGCTGGATTCTTGCCTGGTACATCAGCTAAAAACAGATGGAAAGCTTTACTCGTTTGGCTTTCTGAACCAATCACAAAGCAGCGTTTCGGTCGGTCGGTCAGACAACAGAAACGGATCTAGATGCCGCACCGTTGTAGTATCTGGCTATTTCTAACCACTTGGTCAGTTTGTGAAATCCTAACACGTGCTTTGAGCGGTTCTGTGCAAGTTACGTGTTATTCGTTGTTATTTATATTTGTTAATATTGTTGGTGTTTGTTTGTACGTGAGGGAACATAACAAGTCTTTCACAATTTTAGAGACTGATAGACTTTTGCGGGAAGATGTGGCGAGGGTGGACGCGACTTCATGGAAGAAGAAAGTGAATCATGTGCTCAAAATGATACAAAAAACACAGGAATTAGACGGAATTATCAGTGAATGTGAACCACTAATGATTTTGACAATGACGATTATGCTTCCGAGAATGCCGACGACTGAGACTTGGATGGGATTTAGTCATTAAAATTCTAAACTGGTGAAACTCACCTTTCTCTCATTGTAACAAGCTATTTTGCATTCATTTGTTCTATATTGTCGTAAATACGTAATATATGCCACATACGTTATAGTATCACTGTTATTTTAAATTTAGCATCAATAATAACAAATTAGTTTCATTATTCATTGGTATTCATTTACTATGTACACTGTTTATATTTGTCTTTACACACAATAGTGACATTTGTAATCAGCTGTTGTTCTTTACTAGTTACTCTGGCAACGCCGCAAAGGCAGCATAGCCAAGCTTACACGAAAATATCCAAACTGTCAAGTGCAAGGATTCAGCGGCGGGGTAGTAGTACGAATTTCCCTTGTTTATATTTTAAAAAGAAAAAAAAACACTTCTATTTAAATCTTGCGAACTTCTGATGTTACAGAAGATGTGTCATATAAATGTTAATATAAGATTATTGTGATTAATTAGCATTACTACTTTTAGGTAAGAACATTTACTTTTAGCATGCCAATTTATAAATGCGAAAATAAATTGAGAGTGTCCAGATATGGAATTACATCACTTGGGGCATATTCGGGTCAGCTAGAACGGAGTTCTATCGTAGTGGTAATTTCAAAATTGCAAAAAAATGAGAAATGCCTGTGTAAAGAAATTGAAACTATATTAAAAAGGCAGGAAAGTGTGTAGGTTAAGACGATGTATTTGGTTTGTCTAAAAAATAAGATAAAGGTTGTTAAAAAATGTTGCTCAAGAATTTCAGATGAACCTCGTATGTAGGCCAGTAGGTTGGAGGGAATGTCTGTATGCTCCAGTGCAGTTAGCTTGCGTTATCGGTTCCTAAATTACAAACCTCTAAACCATACTTAGTTTGGTGATTTTTTTAAAAAATAAAATGTTTCTATAACATATCGACACTCCATTCGAGATTCCAACAAAAAAGCTGAAGCCCACCACTGTAGTGTGGGGGCAGGCACTGATGTTCCAAGTTTGAATCTCGGTTAGGGTGAGATACCCGGATAAGGTTATGTCCCCCCCCCCCCGGGGGGTTTCCTTGTCCAGAGAAAACGAATGTCGTAACTTCGTGATTTTATTCACCATTCTTTCATATTTTTACAAAATAATATACATACCTATTTTCTATAAGCTGTTTTTGTTTTGTTTTGCCATGGGATTAGCGTTTAGTGAATAAAATGAGAGCTTGTGAAGCTGTTTATAAAGGTAACATATACACATTTTTATTAAAACTGAACCATAACTTAATCTACATTAGGTAATAAGTTTCCCGAGGGGCATACAATGTTTATGTAACATTAGTATTATAATTATAATAATAATAATAATAAATTATAAAATTAGCCAAAAATAAATTACATATTTCGTCTCCACAGAGAGAAGCTTGCGAATTTGTTTACAATGTCAAGCGTGTTTATTTTTGTTTGCTTATATAACACGAATAAAGATAATAATAATTCCGCTTCAGTGGAAAATATTGCTTCTTTAGAAATACTGAAAGGGACTGAGAAGTTGTGGCACAAATATATTCAGAGGCAAGAACGAAGGGTTTAAATTAAAATGTAGGAGAAAGCTATAACTAATCTATGTTTAGAACGGGATAAATGTTCAATTTATATCTAGTATTTCATTGGTATTTCGAGCAATGAATGTTTCGGTTATTACTTTATGTTATGCATTACGCACTAAATAGAACAGGAGACAATTTTAAGGCAAATGTTGAACCTTGAGAAAAACGCAGTATTTTTTTAATACCAACTCAAATATAAAGGTATCAAACGTTTGACATTACTGGGGGTTTAGAATTTTATGTAATCGATTACAAATGCATACGATTCAACAGTAAGTCATTATGGCAGACTTCGTGGCCACAGAATCATACCTTCACACTTGCCGCGTTTCCATTGGGAGTTGAAATCGATTCAAGTTTTTGATTACGATCCAGGTTTTACATGCTAAATTCAATACAATTTGAGATTGATTTGGATATATGAGGTTGGAGAATAAATAATTGAAACTTTCGTGTTGGTTGACAGGGACAGAGGAGAATTCACGCACTAGGGCCAGAGGTTCATTGAGCTTAATGCAACTTTCGGGGGGAAAGGAAATCCGAAGAGCTGCTGCCCGGATCCAGTAGTGGCATCTGTGGATATTGCGGGGTCCATAAGTTCACAGATGGAGTCATTCCTGCAGGAATCTCTCCTCCAGCGCTCCTACTGATGTACAGGTCCGAACATCCCTGGTACGGTACCAGAAGAGGTCGAGTAAGTTACAGAGGCATATCTGTCGCGCACCACACACCATCAAACTGCCCAGTCAAGCTTCGTATGCTTATATGAAATGAAATAATGGGGAAAAAGGGACCGAAAAAAATCATGGTATTGGAAGCGCTAACACAGTATTCGTCTGACGACCAGGGAAACCCACGAAAAAAACCCAAGTCAGAGTGGCCGGTCGAGAGTGATCAAATCCACGACTTCCCGAAAGCGACGAAAACCGCCTAAACAATCCCGCTCGGTTAAACATGTTATGTTAGTTTGTTGTTCGGTGTATTATTTGCAGGTTCTGAGGTTAAGGGATTAAAGAAACGATATATGTCACAATAAAATTCACGTTAAATAAAATATAAACGATTTCAAATCAGAACCATGAAAACCTCTTCAATATTAAACCCTGAAATCAACTCAGTATGTTTAATTGCACCAGTTCCTACCAAGTTTATTGAGGGGGACAAATGATGGACGCACATCCTGATGCAAAGAGTGCAGTAAAAGATAGTCATTTTGGCATATTCAATACGACTTGTATACGGTAAGGGTAGGTCTAGGTGTTGGTGCTTTTGTGCACACAATTTTGATCCAAGAGGATCAGATACAAGATTCAGTACAATCTGACTCTACGTTTCCATCCACTGTTCAATACGGAGTGTGAATTCGAATCGATTTAAATTCCCCATGGCGAGTGTCCATTTAATGGTCGGATAAATAAAGCGGTAATGGCATACCATCTACATTGATCTAAAATGTATTTGCATAAAATATAAAGTAAATAATTCTACTAATTGTTTATCAAAGTTTGGTACCAATTATCCTCACTGCTAAATTTTAAAACACTTTTGAACACAACGTAATTTCCCTTAATTATATAAACTGCGCGTTTAGTTGTAGTTGTAAAATCCACTCGACGCTCCTTCTGCTAGATTAGTATCCTACAGAAAGTCTAGTGTTGACGAGAATTAAATCTCCTGGTGCCACGCGACCGGGGCCTGTTCTCATCGGATGAACTTGAACTGACAGGGCCTCTTGATACTGGGGCTCGGGTCGTCTCTCTGACCCTTTCGCGACCTCCAACACGAGGCACTCTGGCGGCTGGGGTTGAAAGGTCATGCTCTTCCAGTCCCGTGACAGCCTTGCAGCCACGACCCCTCTTCACCAGCTGATGACACAGTCCAGGAGATGCTACGATATCTCCAAGAAACACGCTCAGCAAGTAGTTCCTCTTGTCTGGGTTCGGCGAGGATTCGTAACCACTGCGAACAATCAAAGTAACGTCATCATCCGCATGAAAGAAAGCGTGCTGAAGATCTGAGGCATGTTTCATAAACCTTCATACTGAAGTTATAAATAAGTAGGTAATAATAGTAATAATAATAATATTATAATAATAACAACAACATTAACTAAGATACATTATTGAAATTTATACTTATTATTAACTATAGTAGTGGTATTATTGCCATGTATCAAAATTCTAGCTTACATAGTTATTTATAAAATAGCCCAAATTCTCTAAATTCATTGTTCTAATAAAAATAAAATACCTGATGCATGTTTAAGAATGTTCAAATTAAAAATTCAAGTTTTGCAATCAATGGGTGCAAAAGTATATTACCATATTATATTATATTTTTATGTTAACTCTTAATTATTGTAAAAAAGTATTTCTTTTCGTACTCTGCAGTACCAATTTCTCAAAACTGGAGCTTTATTTCGAAAAAGAACATGACTAATTTCATGTATGAGCTTTTGAGAGGAATCATGTAAATTTTGAAAGAAATTAGTAAAAAATCTTATTATTTCTTTCATATGGCTTTCTCTACATATCTATAACAAGTTATTGTTAAAAACATAATCTTCTCTCTACTTCATATCAATCGAGAAAAACAGTAGTAGAAATAGTCTTATTACTTGCTCCCTTGTAACCAGAAGGCAAATAAGCGAACACACTAGGCTAAAGCGGTAGTCAGATATTTTAAAAGCTGGTTGCCATATGACTGAAATCTGTTTTTATAAATGACTAAGATTTTACAAATTGCCGTATGAGAAAAGTTTAAATATTTTAAAATTGAACCCAAATACAAGGAGTATTTCAGAAGTGGTCAACTCTACAAAAAAAAAAAAAATAAAATAAAATAAAATAAACAAATAAATAAAAAATGTAAGCTTAGTTGTGTTTTAACAAGATGCACATTTTTGTGTAGTAAATTTAATCCATCTCTTACGGTTTACTAGTTATACAAAAGCCATCCAGAATGAAGATGTCAGAGAAAATTCCCAGGAAATGTAACATATACATATAATTTGTTATGTAAATATCCTTAATATCAAAATCGTTAGAACCATTTTTGAGAAACACAAAATTCTCAAAAAATTTCCCTTGGAAATGTTAGTTTAGGGTGGGTGGGATTTTCTTGAAACTCTTCAGTTCAGAGACACACAAATGCGCAAGCACGGACACATGCGCGAGCGGACCATTTTCTAAAAATGCTTTCTTTCGGACTATGGAGACCTCAAAACATATTTCCCGTTAAATGTCGACATCAAATTTTTAGGTGGAATACATTACCTTCTCTAGCTACTATGTACATTGTATGTGCATATGTGCTAGAGAAAATAAAGATGAGCCATGTGAAATATTTTTTTAAAATATTCACATTAGAAATTCAAATTTTGCACGAATGTGTGTCCAAATAGATTATCATATTATATTTTTATATTAACCTTAGTTATTGTAGAAACATTATTATACATTTCGTACTCTCAAAAACACTTGATTTTTCAAACTTTACTAATTTTTGATAATTGGAGTGATTATTGCCTTTTATGTACTTTTGAGAGCCATTATACAATTTTTAAGACAAATTTAGTAAAAACCCCTGATGTGTTCAATTCACACGACTTTATCTATCTCTGTAACAACTTATTGTTAAAAATCTTATTCTTCTATCTACATCATGCTAATCAAGAAAAACATTAGCAGAATTGGTCGTATTACTTGCTTTCTTGCAAATAGAAGGGAAATTAGGGAATGCACTAGGCGAAAGTGGTTGACATGTGGCTGAAAGCAGTTTCTTTAAATGACCAGGATTTTCAAATTTCCCTATGAGAAAAGTATAATTATTTTAAAATGCAAACCAAATACAAGGGATATCTCGGAAATGGCAAACTCCATGAAAAAATGTGTATTACATAAATTAGCGAGTTCTACGTTTTCTGTGTAGCAAGTTTTTGTGTACCAGTTTACCAGTTTTGCAAATCTCATCCAGAGGCTATTCCCAGAAGATACAGCATATATATGTCATTTGTGATGTAAATACCTTTAATAAACGGTATGCTAATAGAATCGTTAGAGTCATTTTTCAGAAAATCAAAAATTTCGATCTTTTTTTTTTTTCAATGTAAAAAGTGGCTTGGGGGCGGGAATTTTCCATGTCCGGAAAATAGTAAACTTAAATACCGATTTTGTAATTTAATCGAATTTTAGATTTTGAGTTATTGCACTGACACGCACACTCGAACCTTTTTCTAAAATGTTTTTTTATACGGTGGACCCTAAAACGTGTATTTCCGGTGAAATCCCGTTATCGCATTTTTGGAAGGAGTGCAATACCTTCTCTAGCTATTACCATGTACTATGTAGTGAAAGTAAAAATTGCTTCGTGTGGAACATTTCGAGTATGGAAATTATTGAGAAAAAAAATTACGAGAAAACTAGGTTTAAATTTGGGCTTGCCTATTGATAGGGCCTGCCCATTTATAGCTTCAAGTATTTGGTAGTTGAAGCACATCAAGTGGAGAAACATATTTTCTTAAAGTTTACAATGCCTATTATTTTATTATGATAAAAAAGAGTTTTTAAAAGTTTTTCATAATTTTGATCAAATTTCACAAATGCATTACTTAATGATAATAGTCATCAGAGTATTACTTTATAAAATTATTATCCTTCTTGAATATCACGAAACCTATTCATAGAGGATCAAGGATAATACTTTTATTAGGTTCAATTTCATGATCAATTCATGACTGACAATGAAGAAGCCAATTGAGTCATTGGTGCATGTTTGCATAATAATATTCACAAAATCAGCATAATGTGTAATATAGGCGAAAACTTTATGGCTGAGAGTCAAGTCAACTGATTTTGAAAATACTCTTAATTCCATTCAAGAGTTTTTTCTTTACTTTTCTTGATTCAGGAGAAACCCTTCCGAAGAGTTCAGTTTTTAATTCCAACACCTTGCGCGAAAATATTGCTTCTCTATTTTTATTCAAAACATAATAAATTGTGAATAAAAACTGAACAGAGATGGTCAATGTGTGATGGAAAACGAAACAAAAGGAAAGCTAAAAAAAAGGGACTCATATAATTTGTAAAATATTAGTCAGTTCTTTTATAACTTGCAAGTAATATATGTAAAACAGAATTTCGTTTAATTGGATAATTATTTTTCATTGGTCTAATAATATTAGTTAATATGCATTTTATGAAAAAGTTCTGATGTTAAATTCATACGACTTCCTCCCACTGCTTTTTATCTCACAAACTATTTTAAATAGGTTATTTTGTTATGTACTTCATATCAACTGAGAGAAACAAAAATTGCTTAAAAATGACAAAATATTGAAAAATGCAAACGAATAACGAAAATCTCGAAAATGGCTCATGTTAAATTATTATTTTAAAGATTTGCAAGTGTTATATAATATATCTTGTCTAGCTTATGCGTTACCATACACAAAACGATACCTGATTCACTCCGAATAAAACGGACTTGATAGAACATTTAATATAGATTCTTTTTGATTATATAAATATCTTACAGGTTTGATATTTTAAGTTAATTCATTAGAGTCATTTTTAAGAAAATAAAAACCACCGAAAAAGCTACCAAGTAAAGGGTAGTTTGAGATGGGATAATTTTCTTGAAAATCTTTGTGTTAAAGATTTTATGACTGAATTTTCAGACTTTTCGTTTTTGAGTTATTCTTCACACTCACTCGATCATTCAGTCGATCGCTCACTCAATCACTGTCACTCATTCATTCACATGGATATGTCCTCGTGGTCTAAGGGTAACATCTGGTATCCAAAGTCACGGGTTCAAACCCGGCTGAGGGCAATGGATTTTTCTTTGGGTATAAAAATCCTTAGCATGGTTCTTTCGGAAGGGAAGTAAAACTGTTAGTGCGTGATTTAGATTTATGGCACGTAAAAGAACCTCAAGTTTGATAAAGAGTTTTCTGAGCAAAAATAAGTGGTTTTTCACGCAAAACATAGAATGGTACGCTGAGAATCACAGCAGTTAAAGAGCACCCATAAATAAAACCCAATTTAATTTAATTCAGCATTTGAGTATTCTTCAAATGTTAATAATTTGTTTTCTGTTCTGAAAAAAGGCATTTTTAAACAATATCCTACCATTTGCATATTGTTG
This sequence comes from Hymenopus coronatus, assembly GCA_030762935.1. NCBI lineage: Eukaryota > Metazoa > Arthropoda > Insecta > Mantodea > Hymenopodidae > Hymenopus > Hymenopus coronatus. Next base: position 38,077,338 of record CM060895.1, read on the forward strand.
TTTATGGCAGGACTGTACTATTGTATATCTTCGCTTTCTTTTTGGCATCATTGCGCAAGAGATGAACCTACCGGAAGACCTGATCCCAATCTAGCACGTGGTTGGCGTCATGAAGTTGGCGGGCTTGTTCGGCATACTTATCGCACACTTTCTCGAACACACAAACAAGAGGTCCAAGTTCTGCCACCAACCTCTTCTCTACCGCCACGACATCTAGTGGTGGTTCAGGAAACTGCGCACTCCGCCGAGATCTGCGTATATACGTCCCTAGAAAGTAAAGCAGTACAAGGTTGTTTACACATGAAGTTAATGTTTCCTTGATTTGAATGTATCAGTGATGTCATACCATAATAGTAGTAGTGGTAGTATTGTTATCAATATTATTACTAAATTATAAAATTTGATTTGTCTCATTCACATGCCTTTCTCTACATCTCTGTAACAAACTATTGTTAAAAAGCTTATTCTTCTATCTACTTTATGTTAATCGAGATAAATATTAGCAGAAATTCTCTCATTACTTGCTTCTTTATAAGTAGATGGGAAATAAGGGAATTCACTAGGCTAAAACGACAGTCAAATTTTTAATAGCTGCTTGTTATGTGATTGAAGTTCGTTTCTTTGCGTGGCCAGAACTTGACAAATTTCCATATGTGAAAATTTTAAGTATTTTAAAACGAAACCAATAACAAGGAATGTCGAAAAAAAACTTAAGAAATGTGTATGAAATAAAGTATGTGTGTTAATGAGGTCAGCATATTTTGTGCAGTAACTTTTTGTGTATCTCTTACGGTTTACCAGCTATGCAGAAGTATTCCAGAATGAAAAGGTCTTCAGATGCTATTCCCAGAAATTGCAAGATAAAACTTTTGTTTTTCATGTAAATATATATAATATACGGCAATTTAATCAAAACTGTTAGAACCATTTTTGAGAAAATCACAATTTTCGACATTTTTTCCATGTGAAGGATAGTTTGGGGCGGGGGGGGGGGTGATTTTCCTCAAATCTTCGCATCGCATCCCCGAAACTTATATTCCAAGTTCCAACCTTTCGCATTTGAGTTATCGTATCCATGGACACACAGAGACCTTTTTCTAAAAATGTGTTTTTTATATTTATATATATTTTTTTTATAGAGGAGACCCAAAAACATTTATTTCCGGTGAATCTCGGTATCGAAATATTTGGTTGGATGCGAAATCTTATCTATACACTAGTACGTGTAGAGAAAGTAATAGCGAAAAAAAAACCAAAAAAAAAAACGGTACCATTGGAGATGCTCTGACACCTATCACATCTAGATGAGACAAAATTGGAAGCATGATTAAAGAAATGCTTTTAGATTTTATTGAACGAAACCAATTAGCATTATATAGACATACTAAAAGAACGCCGAATGAAAGATTACCTAATGCAGTAATGGTATGACACCACAGAAATAAAGAAGGTAAACCATTTCGCACTGGTTCCAAGGAATTTCTGAAGCAATGATTGAATTGGTAATTAAGGAAGATTTATGGGAAAACAGCAGAATGGGCAATGAAAATAAGAAGTAGCTAAAAAGCTGTTTCCAAGGGTGCCGGAAAAAAATGTATCTACCTTGTAAAACCGGAATCACATATTGTGTTACAGTTCTAAACATGTTATATCACATTCAGTTGAAATACAGATATCATACATACATATGTGTGTGTGTGTGTGCGTGCGTGCGTGTGTGTGTTTGTGTGTGTGTGTGTGTGTGTCTCTCTTCTTTAACAATGTCACTGTTTTTGAAACAGCGTGTTGAGAGACACTGATTGATATTTTTAAGTTTTGACAATGACTGCTGTTTCTGAATATCTCGTTCAAGTTCCAATAAAAAAAATCTAATGTGTTCCATTCACATGATTTTCTCTACATCTCTGTAGCAAATTATTGTTAAAAAGCTTATTTTTCTATTTACTTCATGCTTATCGAGAAAAAATTAGCAGAAATAATCGTACTACTTGCTTCCTTGTAAGCAAAAGCAAAATAAGGGAGTACCATAGGTTAAAGTGAGATTTAAAAGATGGTTGCTATGTGACTGAGGTTCCTTTGTTTGTATGAACAGGAGTTAACAAATTCCTGTGTGAGAAAAAGTATAATTTTTCAAAGATGAAACCAATAACAAGCAATATCTCAAAAACGATCAACTCCACGAAAAAAATGTATATAATATAAACTGTGTTTTAACATGCTCTACATTTTGTGTGTGGTAAGTTTTTGTCCTTCTGTTACGGTTTAGCAGTTATGCAAAATTCCGTAAAATTCATCCAGCATAAAGTAGTCTCTCAAAGGTCATTCCCAGAAAATTCTAGATATACATTTTATTTGTCAGGTAAATATCTTTAATATAGGACCTGTTTCTGAAATTGCTTATTTTGTTGATTCAGGGGGTATTAAAACATGTATTTCCGGTGAAATATAATAGTTCTCTAACTACATGAACATTGTACATATAAGGCTAAAAATATATATAAATGGTAATAAGAGAAAATGGTGCTAGGTAGCACTTCGCTGGCCGCATTGAAATACATTACGCTGGTTCAGAAGGCATGTCGCGGTCCCATGGTGTAATGGTTAGCACTCTGGACTTTGAATCCAGCGATCCGAGTTCAAATCTCGGTGGGACCTTAATATTTTATGTCCCTTGTTTTGTAACAGCACACCGTCTTTAGTGAAAGTATGTATTGTATTCTATATTCACATATCGATTAGACTGCACCTGATAGTGAGAACTATTGTTACTGAGTGTAGCATTCTGGTTGCAGAATGGAGTATAGCGTTTGCATTTAAGTCTAATAGCTAGGCAGATTGAAACATTGACAGAAAGGTGAGCTTTGTTCGGTTCACTATCAGTGTACTGAAAATTACTTATAACTGCAACAAGTACATTGTAGGAATTAAAATAGATTGATATTACGATTCATATTTTCTCTAATTATGTATAATTATGAGCTGAGAAATGTTCGTCACCCTAAAACATCATCAGGGTCATTATTTAAAATGTCGCGCATTTTAACTCCATTTGTTATACGTATCGCGTACGTTTATTATTTGTATGTTACGCCATCTGTATTTCATTTCATTTAACCATTCGCTGCTCAAATGTTCGTTGACTGCATCGCGTTTCACGTTAAAATACCATAAGGTGTGCAAAATTATTGATCGTCTGTTTTCTGAAATTTTCATGTGTGTTCGCGGGTGTGCATTGACGGAGGATAGGCTGTTTCAAAGTAAATAACAATGGGTAAGTTGCTTGTAATGTAATTATATTAATCATGATATGCAAGCATAATCCTAATCATGGAATAGTTTTATAAAAATCAACTGGGACATCCATCTTACTTAGGTAAATACCCGACAGTGAATAGCTTGCAACATTAAACGTTTGTCTCAGAATAGTACGAAAACTAATTCCGCAAATTCCATCTCGAGAAAATTAGATGATGTATTGACAATAACTAATCAATATTAAACATAACTTCAAAAATAGAGCTAAAAAGGCGCATTTCCAAATCCTTATCTCTAAGAATCACTTTTGCCCTATTGTGTCGTTGGGTCCCATGGTGTAATGGTTAGCACTCTGGACTCTGAATCCAGCGATCCGAGTTCAAGTCTCGGTGGGACCTTGTGAAATTTTATTTCGCAGTAAACAAATGCTGTGGTAGTGTTTGTTTACCCAATGTTTGGATTACAAGGAGCTTATTAGCAATTTCGTTTTATATTATTTTTCGAGACGGCAGCGGTTGTACATTGCATCCTTGTGCTCAAATTGTTTCACCCTGCATAAAGTGTTGATACATGAGTTTACTTATACGAGTCCAAGGCAAATTTTCTTAGGCTATCGTTTGTTTACTTTCCCTATTAAAACATTATTTAGGTTAATGGCACTTCATTGAATACCCGTAGCAGTTTGCTCTCTGTTTATGCACGCATTCAAATTAGAATGGAGTGAAAGTAAAATGGTGAAAGCAGAATTATTACCTTGACCTTCCTTCAAGCTTATTATAGTCTAAAATCCAGCATTCGACTCAGAGCAGCCACGTCAACTATTAATATTTCGTTACTTAAAGATGAGAGCATAGTATTCAAAATATCCACACACCTTTTTCTATCTGTTCTCCAAACTGTTCTTACAAATAATTTATTGTCCTTACTTCAGGGTTTTAAATATTTTTAAAATTTATTTACGGACACCTTTGGAATATTTGCTCCATTTAGTGTCTGATTATCTATATTATCTGATTATCAACCAATTAGAATATTATAAAAAAATCATTATACAGCTCATATATAATTCCGTTTCCTTCTTCTTCATTAAGTTTATTAAATCTTCATGTTTGTCTACATTAGTTTAATGACTCTATACATAGTTGATTTTTTTACTTTCTCTACACTTATACCTTCTCTATAGAGAAGGTATTGCATTCCACCCAAAAATTCGATACCGAGATTTCACCGGAAATACATGTTTTGGGTCCACCTGAATCCAAAAAAACTCATTTTTGGAAAAAGGCCCGTGTGGTGTGTGTGTGTGTGTGTGTGTGTGTGTGACTCTGTCTGTCTGTCTGTGGACAGCATAGTTCAAAAACGGGAAGTCCGTTAAATACCAAAATTCGCATTTAAGTTCAGTATCTTCCAAGGATGCGACACGAAAACTTTCAAGAAAATCCCGCCACCCCCAACTACCCTTTACAAGGAAAACTTTTCAAACATTTTTATTTTCTCAAAAATAGCTCTAACGATTTTGATTAAAATATCGTACATTAAAGATATTTACCTGACAAATAAAATGTGTATCTTGAGTTTTCAGGGAATATCCTCTGAAGGCTGCTTTATTCTGGTAGAATTTTACTGAATTTTGCATAACTGGCAAACGTAAGAGATAGACAAAAATTACTACACAAAAATGTAGATCAGGATAAAACACACAATTTATGTCATATACATTTTTTTTCGTGGAGTTGATCGCTTTTGAGATATTCGTTGTTTTTGGTTTCAGCTTTGAAAAACTTCTCATACAGGATTTGCCAACTCCTGTCCATACAACAAAGGAATTTCAGCCACATAGCAACCAGCTTTTGACTGTCACTTTAGCATATGGTATTCCCTTATTTAGCTTATTCTTACAAGGAAGCAAGTGATAAGACTATTTCTGCTAATTTTTTTTCTCAATTGACATGAAGTAAATAGAAGAATAAGCTTTTTAACAATTCTTTGTTTTAGAGATTTAGGAAAAGTTATGCAAATGGGACACATCGGATTTTTACAGTATGAATACCTCTTTCAGGGAAATGTTTATTCATATCTCTTTTGCATTCTAAACAACTGCACGCATATTGCTTTCTAAATTAGTGGGTATTATATGTACTACTGGCTACATTCGCCGGCTACTATGGCTCACTCACTCCTTCAGCTGTCAATGTTCGATGAAGTAATAGTTAACATATTGCTAAATGTAATCCACCAGTAATCTAACATCCGATAGCAAGTTATAGAACAGTTATTGTAATTTACCAAGCATATCTAATGTTTGAAACGTTGGCACGAAAAAAGAAAATGAGCCACCGGACAGAAATTCTCAGAATCCAATAAGGAGCTTAAATCAAGCGTGGAAGTAAGAGAAAGGTAGAACTACCGGCTTTTTCGGTCACCGAGTCAGATATTTAATAACCTCTATTGGTCACCGCGAAAAGCTGACAGTTGCTGCAATCAAACCTGTTCCACATATGCGCATAGTATGCATAAAAACTGTTTCTTGTAGCAACTTTGACTTTCTGGGTCATCCAGAATGTGACATACGATTTGGCGTAACTAAATAATAACGAAATATGCGAATACAAAATTGTATTTACAAAGTTACAGTACCTTACTCTATTTCTCAACGTAATCTCCATTCTGTCAAGACATTTATTGTAACGTGGTACTAGTTTTTTAATGCCGACGTTATACTTTTCTACCAACAAAGAACTTATTTGTTTTTTTGATTGCACAAAATGTTCGGTCAATCGAATTTTATAGGAAAATAAAGCAAGTGTATGGCGATAATGCTATGAATGATAATTCAATGAGGAAATGGCGTATTATTTTAGAGTAATCATAGAAGAATCGTGTGTACGACAAAGACCAGAATGGAGGTTCACCAATCCTTATGGAGGACTATATGCAAATGTTTTTAAAATAATTAAGAAAAACCGGTGTTTCACTTTGGACATCTTAATGACTTTTTGGATGGTAAAGTTTTCCCAACGATGAAAACTTCGAAGTGGCAGTGACATCTTGGCTCATATCTATACGGTGGAAGAATGAAAAACCGGTGGCAATAAAATACCTTCATAGCAATGACGATTACGTTGAAAAATAGAGTAAGGTACTACAACTTTGTAAATACAATATTGTGTTGATAACTTTCATTATTGTTTAATTATATACCAAATCGTCTGTCACTTTCAATCTGATCTTTGACCGTTCTGACAAAATAACATGTAGATACGGCGAGCAGAGACTGAACATGTTAACAACGTTAATACGAAACTGAAACTTCAAAATATAAAGAGAATGTTTGTCTGCCTATCGATCTGATGTGCTACATTCACATGGCATTCTCCATCCGAACAAAAAATTATTCTTCTATCTACTTTATGTTAATTGAGATAAACGTTTATAGAAATGGTTTTATTAAGTATTCCCTTTTGGTACAATGGGAATGGGGGAGTGCAAGTCTTTAAAGAATGCCTCACTATGCTTTTTATTGAAATTCCGTTCTTTTTGCATGACCAGTAAGAGAAAAATAAAAGAAAGAAAGAAAAGAAATAACAAATTATAATTTTACAGAAGTATAAGCATAATAATAAAGTTGACCTTGGTTAAATGTAAAATCATACAAACAAAAAGGTTATTTGTCATCAATTGTGCTTTAAGGAGTTTTACATATTGTTATGTATAAAGATTGTGTCTGTATCTTACGTTATTCAGAATAAAGAGTACTTCAGAGGCTATTCCCAGAAAGTTCAGAACATATATTTCACTTGCCATTTTATCTTAAACATGTGATATTTTAATCGAAATTGTCAGATTTTATTTAGGAAAATCGCATTTACGAAAAATATTCTGTGTATTAGGTAGTTTGGGATGAATGGATTTTCTTGAAAATCTTCGTGTCACATCCTTGGAAGATAGTATACTTAAATACTTAATAGTTTGGTATTTAACTGACTTTTCGTTTTTAGGCTATGTTACCACAAGGACGTGTTTCTAATTTTTTTTTTTTTTTTTTTTTGTATTTAAGGTGAAATCTTGGAATCGAATTTTTGGATGGAATACAATACTTTCTCTATCCACTACGTTATATTATACCTACATCATACGGGATAGAGGAAGTAAAAAGATCCATAGCATTATTATTATTATTATTATTAATTATAATAATAATAAATGTGACACTGTCAGGTAGTTGTGTTACTTTTGAAATGTAATTTACTTTCCTCAATAATGATTAACAGCTTATACGGGTTTCTGTAACAACCCAAATTAAGAATAGTTCTTAATAATACTCAAAAACAAATCATAGTGCAAATCTTGAGTAAAGTATGACTGGTTTTCAAAGAGATCCCATCGACTTAATGCGTCGATTTGTAACAAATTAGAAACATAGATGCACTACTGCAAACCTGAAACAAAACATTAATTTAAGCAATGCTACTACTAAAGCAAAGTGTGTGAAATCTGCCGGAAACATCGTGGCTTTGATTTTCTGGGAAATCAAGGGTGCGCTGTTAATTATTTTCCCGTTGGAGAATCGACCATGGAGCGTTTATAAGCTAACTTCTTAAACCAGCAGACCAAAATACGCGATAAAATCCAGGTTTGGCAAAGAACTCATCTTCCATCAAGCCACTGCCCGCCATGTAGTGGTAAAAGTCTGATGTGTTCAAATCATATAACTTTCTCTAACTGTTCCACAACAAACTTTTCTTACAAAAGATTATTCTTTTATCTACGTCATGCTAAGAATCCAGATAAGCAGCAGAATTGATCTTATTACTTTGGAAATAAGGGAGTACACTAGGCTAAAGCGATAGTCAAATCTTTTAAAAGCTGATCGTTATATGAAACAATTGAGGTTCAGTTCGCTTTGCATGGTTCCTTTGAGAAAAGTTAATTGGTTTAAAATTGAAGCCAATAACAATGAATATCTCGAAAACGATCAACTTTACAAGAAAAACGTATATGAGATAAATTGTATGTTTGTATATATTTTATATACGGTTTAATCGTAATGCAAAACTCTGCAAAACTCGTGCAGAATAAAGAGCTCTTCTGAGGCTATTTCCAGAAAGTTAAAAACTGTGCCATTTTTGAGAAAATAAAAATTTTCGAAAAATATTGCATGTAAAGGTATTTGGGGGTGGGGATGTTTTTGAAAATCTTCGTGTCGTGTAAGCGATTTTTCGTTTTATCGTGGCCTACACCACCTAGAAGAAAGGGATAAAGTGAGTAAAGCATAGGAGGCACAGACCACAATCTCCAACATTTGAAAGCCCGGTGATCCGTCCCACTATAAGAGCCACCAGAGAGGGCGATAAAGCGACCCGTCGACCTGCCAGCCCTCCAGTGTCCACAAGTGAGTGTTTTTTTCATTGAGAATGCATCCGCTCCAACCGTCCGACACCACCAAGATGAGAAGGAAGTGTAATGAAGGGGAAATTATGAAAAGAAAATTGCGTTAAAGAGAATCCATCCCAGAATTCGCCCCCCCCCCGACCACAGGAAACCACGAAAAACCCATGTGGCAGTGGTTTTTTGGTAGTGTTTAACTCCCGCTTTTACTTCTTGTGGCACCGAAGGCGATGACACTGGTAATACATGGAACGAAGATGGAGCACCAATGGAATACGGTGGCGGGGAAAACCAGAGAACCTGGAGAAAACCCGCCCTGCGCCGCTTTATCCACCACAAATCTCACATGCGATAACTTGGGATCGAACTCGGGTCGTTTAGGTGAGAGGCAAGTGGTCTAACCACTCGGCTACGAAGTAGAGTGGACGGCCGCCGGAGATCGAACCCGGGACCTCCCGAATGAAATTCGCACATATTACTGCGGCGCCATCTTTCTTGACGATGACGTTAAATCGACAGTTGAAGTGTATTTTGCAGGTAATGACGGGATAAAGGCCTAGAGCATTGACATAATCTCTATTGCCAGGACAGAAAGATAATAACGTCATTACATAAAGCAAATATTAATTAAAACGTTATAATACTAGAGAACTCGTTTAGGCTGTATAAATAATTTTACGTTAATATTATCTGATTGTTCTTTTAAACGCAGATGGCGAAAGCACCTGGGCAGTGTGATGGTGGCGTGTCTGCCTCACATTCAACAGGTCGCGAGTTTGAATCTCGCTTAGGGTGAGTTTTCCGGATAAGGTTCTTTTTTCGGGGTTTTCCCTTATCCTAAAGAAACTAATGTCGAGTAAATTTAAACCATGAACCCCGAGATTATTTGATAATAATTTCATAAATGTCATTCATCGATTCATCGTCCAATATGACCAACCTGGTTAAAGGACGTTACGCTATTTAAAATAATAATAATAATAATAATAATAATAATAATAATAATAATAATAATAATAATAATAATAATAAAAAAAAATGAGGTTTGCGAAAGTTTCTTTGTGCTATCTGGTAAACTATTACTTAGTGAAGTGATCAATCTCAAATCCATTTATAGTCTTAGAAAATCCATGTATGTATACAAATATAATATATTTTCGTACATGAGGATAAGTATTGAGTCACATTATTTATACTTGCTAATATTTCTCTTCATAAAGAGTAAATAGTGTGAGATGAAGATTGGTCAACTTTAAACGCCGAGCTTGACAACAGGGTGTACAATGTGCTCATTCAGGGACACCACATTCTGTTTTCTAACATGTAAAATAAATACTTTATTGGCAGAATAATGATTGTTCCACCATAATGTGCCATGCATTGTGACTGTGTATATTACAGCAATACACTGTTTTTAGTGACTCAAGAGTGAGGTAATTTTTAATTTCCGCACCTCACATTATAAGTAAAGGAAGTAGTGCATTACACGGAAACACACGATTTGAGACTCCTTCAATACAAAATAGCATTTTTAGCAATATAAACTTTAAGATATGTTGCTCTGGAATTGTTTTTTAATTCGCTTCTTTGCATGGCCAGGAGTAAAACAAAAGAAAAATGGACGACTTACTGATTGAAAAAAGTATTTTAAATTTGGATCCCATAACAAGTAATATCTCGGTACTACAAAAAACAAGTTCCATGTTACATAAATTGTATGTTCTAATGAGATATACATTAATTATATAGTAACTTTTTGTCCCTCTCTTATGGTTTACTATTGTGCAAAAAAATATTATGCACATTCAGAGAATATTCCTAGGAAATTCAAGATATACATTTTATTTGTGATATTATGTGGTATTTTTAATACAGATATTGAGAGCCATTTATGACAAAATAAATGTTATAACTTATTTTTTTCATGTAAAGGGTAGTTTGGAGTGGGGGATGTTTTTTAAATCTTCGTGGCGTATCTTTGGAAGATGAACTTAAATATCGAGTTTGGTATCTAACTGACTTTTCGTTTTTGAGTTATTGTGTTCACACACACACACACACACACACACACACACACACACACACACACACACACACACACATACACGTACATGGATCTTTTTAAAAAAATGCATTTCTTGGATTCAGAGATCTCAAAAATATTTTTTTGCCGGCCCAAGTAGCTGTGATCGTTGACACGTTTGCGCGTTGACGCTCTGCCGCTAAAGGGCCGCGGGTTTGAATCCTGCTATGGGTATGGATGTTTAGTGTTGTTTGTTTCTGTGTTTGAATTCTATGTTGTGTTCTGATGCCAATTAGGTTAAGCCTGAAGGCCAAATAATGTATTTCCAATGAAATCTCGGTATCGAATTTTTGGGTGGAACACAATACTTTCTGTGCCTACTATGCACATTGTACATACATGCTAGAGAAAGTAAAAGTGAGGTTGTTTTCTTAGATCACTACTGTAACATTACGTTATACGCCGCGGTGACAAGTATTAATTGTGGAAAGGGAAAGCAATGGCTACGTGTCTCGAATAACACTTTCTTCGGACTGTCCAGGCACATAATGGCGTTTCATAACCTGCAATGTAACGGCCATTCCTCTCGAGACTTTTAAACAGATTCAGGTAAAGTTGCCGTCGCTGAGAGCTGACAGCTTCTTAGTGTTCTATCTTTTTCTCTCTCTCACTGCTCTCAGTCCAATATCTCTCTATTCGATTTACCATTATTTGCTTTCTTGTAAGTAGAAGGCAAATAAGGGAATACATTACGCTAAAGCGATAGTCAAATGTTTTAAAAGCCGGTTGTTATGTGAAACAATTGAGGTTCGCTTTGCATGGTTCTGTTTGAGAAACGTTAGTTTAAAATTGAAACCAAATACTTTGAATGTCTCCAAAATGGTCAATTCTACAAGAAAAGCCTATATGACATAAATTGTGTGTATTAACGAGATATACATTTCTGTGTAGTAAGTTTTTGTCTATCTCTTAGGATTTACTAGTTATGCAAGATTCAGCAAAATGCATTCAAAACAAATAGATCTCCAGACATTATACACAGAAAATTGTAGATATACAGTTTATTTGTGATGTAAATATCATTAATATAGAGTATTTTAATCGAAATCGTTAGAGAAAATCAACATTTTTGAAAAACGTTCCACGTAAAGGGCAGTTTGTGGTGGGGAGATTTTTCTGAAAATCTTCATGTCACATCCTTGGAAGGTACTGAACTTAAATACCAAGTTTGGTATTTAATCGACTTTTTTGTTTTTGAGCTATGCTGTACACAGACAATACATACAGACACACACGGACGTTTTTCTAAAATGTTTTTTTCGGGTTCAGGGGACATCAAAAGTATATATTGCTGATGAAATCTGGTATCGAATTTTTGGGTGGAATATAGTACCTTCTCTATCCACTATGCACTTTGTAATACGGGTTAGAGAAAGTAAAATCCATACCGACTGGAAACCATCATTTTAAAGTCCTCTACATCCTAAAAAAAGTATTTTAAGAAAAAGGCCCGTGCATGCGTGCGGTGTGTATTACATTTTTATTCATTTCTAAACCGGGTTGAGTTATCACATTTGCTTTTTAGGAGCTTGCCTTCTAATACAGAATATATTTTACGTCGCATTTTTAAAATATCACCTTGAAGTTACTGTAAAGACTTTTAAACATTATTAAATTTTGACAGTATAATGGTGAGTATTTTTTAAGATTAATGGAATATCTATTTAATAATATTACTGATTATAATTATGGTGGGAAATGTCACAAATACAACAGAAGAAACTGTTACAAGTAACAGCAAATATTAGTTTGCCCAAGTACAGCAACTCATCCGTGGTTCTATGTTTAAAATTGTTTAACATTCTATCTCAACATGTTAAACAAACAAGAGTAAAGAGAACATTTAGGAAACTGGTGGAAGATTATGTAATAAAACTATACCCTTTCGATAGCAAAGGTGTTCTAAATGTTTCCAGGCAATGTGATTTTAAAATTATTTATGACCAGACTTTATAGCTGCATTTTAAACTACCTACTACGTATGAGGAAAAATGTGACATGTGTTATACTCTTGAAATTTGAAAGACAAGTAAGTTATTCATCCATCTTACCTTCCAATCATTCAGCAGCAAGATGTTTTCTGTCTGTTAGGTTTTTATCAGTTATGCTATCCCCAGAAAAAAAAAAATGCACAATATATTACTTTCTCTCGCCCGTATGTACAATGTACATGTTGTATTCCACCCAAAATTCGACGAGAAAATTTAATCGGAAATATGTTTTGAGGTCCCCTTAGTACAAAAAAAATTAAAAAGAAGGTCCGTGTATGTGTCTGTGGACATATAGCTCAAAAAGAAAAGACCGTTAAATACCAAACCTGGAGGGGACCCAAAGATTTTCAAGAAAATCTTTCCCCCTACCACAAACTACCCTTTACATAGAAAAAAAAAAACTTATTTTTCTCAAAATTAGCTCTAACTACTTTGATTAAAATACTGTATATTAAATGTATTTACATCACAATAAAATGTATATTCTGAATTTTCTGGGAATAGCCTCTGAAAACCTGTTTATTCTGGTTGAGTTTTGCATTTTCCCTTACTTCCATTACTTATTATACGTTGTACGGAAAGTAAAAATATCTATAAACAGTTTGAGGTAACCTAATAAAACGTTGCATGCTTCATTTGCTTTATATTTTACATTTACGGTAAACATTTAAATTGAAAATTGTTTTGTATTTTCTCTACGTGGTACATGATACACAGGTACAGAAGATATTGCACCACATCCAAAATATCCAATACCAAGATTTCACCGGAAATACACGTATCAGGGTTCCCTGTATGCAAAAAAGCCACTCTGCAGCTACCGGCGTGTACGAAAGAAATTCTGGCGGATGATACCGGAGCGGTGGATCAGCTTTTTAAATTTTTATCATCCGTACCTTTTAGACTTGTTATATAGTTTTTAGCTTTATTTTATTTCTTCTGGTAAGCTGTTGGCGTTGTGGCTGCAATTCTTTTAACCTCTTCGATTTTAGCTACATGTGCTATTGTTTTAGACATTTAGTTTTAATTACACCGTATAGCTCCCTATTGTTTTCCGTATGTCTGTGAACGCAATAACTTAAAAACAAAAAATTGGTAAAATACCTACCCAACTTTGAATAATGTGACACGAAGATTTTGATGAAATACCCCCACCTCAAACTACCCTTTACATGAAAAAAAAATTCGAAAAATTTGTTTTTCTCAAAAATGACCGATGTTTTGGATATTAAAGATATTTACATGGCAAATAAATTTCTGGTAATAGTCTCTGAATAAATATTTTGCTGAATTTTGCATAACTGGTAAACATAAGAGATAGACAAAAACTTACCACAACAAAAATGTAGAGAAAGTCATGTGGTTGGAACACATAAGATATGTTTACTCGTGATGCAAACATGCAAGTTTATGCATAGCTTTTATTGCATAATTTTCCAAGGGTATGTATTGCAATAGTTATCAATCAAATAACTAAACCCGTACGTTGTCTATGAGTCCTTAATTTTTTGCAACTATACTTCACTGTTTTTTTTTTTTAACTCAGATATTTTTATCGTCCATAATGTACAATACAACTGTGCTGGTACAATATACAAATGCGTAAATACGCAATAAAAGTGTCTTGAGGTAGCTGTCTTATGCTGCCCCAAGCAAAAACAATAATATAATTTACAATTAGATGTTAACAAAGTCTGTGGGTCACTTTCTTTTTAATCTTCGAAGATGCCGAGGTGGTGGAAGTTGAGCTGGAATACAGTTGAATAGATTACTGGAGTGGTTTTGTATTTTGTGATAAAAACTGGAGCTCAGTGTTGAATCAACGGTTGGTACGTTTGTCTTTATGCAGGTTGTCATTGCTTCTGCGATGGGTCGAAGTATTGTTTGAATTCGTTTTATCTGTGAGTTTGATGCAGATCCCCAAATTGCGCAACCTTACGTCAATATCAATGACTAGCATATTATTCTTTTCAAGTTAAGCGGCAAGGGAGAAGATCCTTTGATTAGATGTTTAACTTTATGCAGCCTGTTACAAAGGTTTCGAATTAGTTTATTATTTGCATCTTCCAGGTTAATTTTTATTCCAAATGTAAGTCAAGATACCTCACTGAATCATTGTGCATGACTTCCTCGCCTTGTACAGTATTATTATTGTGCTGAATTTTCTTTCTGTACTGAAGACCACAACATTTGATTTTTGAGGATTCATTCTTTTTACTTTCTCTACACGTACTGTGTACATAATGTATAGAGAGGGTATTGCACTCCACCAAAAAATTCGATACCGATTTTTATACCGGAAACATATGTTTTAGGAAAAGGTCCGTTGTCCGTGTGCCCGTGTGTCTGTGAACACGATAACTCAAAAACGAAAAGTCGGTAAAATACAAAACTTGGTATTTAAGTTTAGTATCTTCCAGGGATGCGACACGGAAGATTTTGAGAAAAATCCCCCCACCCCCAACTACCCTTTACATGGAACTTTTATCGACAATTTTTATTTTCTTAAAATTGGCTCTAACGATTTTCATTAAAATGTATATTAAAGATATTTACCTGACAAATAAAATGTATATCTTGAATTTTCTAGTAATAGCCTCTGAAGAGTAATTTATTCTGGTTGAATTTTACGGACTTTTGAATAGCTGCTAAATCGTAAGAGATGGACAAAAACTTCCCACGCAAAAAATGTACAGCGCGTTAAGACACAAAATGTAAGTTATATGCATTTTTTTCGTGGAGTTGATCGTTTTTGAGACATTCCTTGTTTTTGGTCTCAGCTTTGAAAAACATATCTTTCTCACACAGGAACTTGTCAACTCCTATCCATACATACAAACAAAGGAACTTCAGCTACATAGCAACCAGCTTTTGACTATCACTTTAACCTATGGTACTCCCTTATTTCGCTTCTATTAACAAGGAAGCAAGTAATAAAACTATTTCTGCTAATTTTTTCTCGATTAGATGAAGTAAATAGAATCATTTGTTGCAGAGATGTAGAGAAAGTCATGTGAATGGAACACACCAGATTTTTACTTTCTATTTATTGCACCGTTCATATACTAAGATCAAAACCTACTTAACGTTTCTTTAACCAACTTGGATTCATATTAATGCACTCAGCAGGGGTCCATTTCTGTTACTCTCCGCTACGTGATGAAAGTTGAAATTAAGCTGTAACTTTCCAATTGTTTCACTGCTTTCGGTTGGTTAATTACGGATCCTGTGGTTTGCCAATTCTAGAAACTTCATTATACGTCTGCACTTTCTTTATTTTCGCCGCATGTTTAACCACATCACGAGATGAAAGTGATTAGCATTAGAATCCTTTCTAAGTAGACAAGAAATAGAACATGCATCTGTAAAAAAACTAAAAATCTACTGTGATCCATTCACATGAGTTTCTCTACAACTCTGCAACAAATTATTATTAAAAAAACTTATTATATCTAGTTAATGATAATCGGTATAACGATCAGCAGGAATGGTCTTATTATTTGTTTCCTTGTAAATAGAACGGAAATAAGAGAGTGCACTAGGCTAAGGCGTTAGTCAAATATTTTTAAAATGTGTTGAAATCCATTTATTTGCATCGCCAGGAGTTGATAAATTCTCTCATGAAAAAAGTTCCAAGTATTTTAAAACTGAAACCAATATCTATGAGATCTCGTAACAAATTATTGTTAAAAAGCTTATTCTTCTATCTACATCATGGTAATAGAGATAATAACATTAGCAGAAATGGTCTTATTACTTGCTTCCTTGTAAGCAGAAGGGAAATAAGGGAGTAACTACCCTTTACATAAAAACATATCGAACATTTTAATTTTATCAAAAATGTCTGTAACTATTTTGATTAAATTACCGTATCTTAAAGATATTTACATGATAAAATGCATATCTTGAAGCCTCTGAATGCATTTTGCTGAATTTAGTATAACTAGTAAATCCTAAGAGATATACAAAAACTTACCACACACACACAGAAATATATATATTGTTAAAACACACACTTTGTCATAATATGGTTTCTGAGCAAAATTCCATATTTCGCGTCCGCAAGTTGTGATTTCGTCCTCAGTACCATCTGTTTTGCGACAAGCCGATTCCTCGTCACGCGGTGTATAACGGCGAACTCACGAACCAGAAATTCAAATCCGACCAAGGAAACATCGTAACGATGCCATATGTTCCACTTAGGAGTTTCAGGAAATAACTAATGTCAAATGGTATTTTTGTTGTACAGTAACCGTTTCCAAGGTCTTCCTTGTTATTGTTTTAAAGTTTAAACTACGTAACTTTTCTCAAACGGGGTTACCTATCTCTTCGCCTCGCTTTTGTTTAGTGCTGACCTTGCAAAGCAAACTGCACTTTAGTTGTTCACATAGCGACCAGCTTTTAAAAGACATAACTATCGCTTTAGCCATATTTCCTTCTGCTTACAAGGAATCATGTAGTAAGACCATGTCTGCTAATGCTTATCTCGATAAAAACCTGTGTCTGTTTAAAGAATGGGTAAAGAAAGTTATGTGACTGAAACACATCAGATTTTCATTTGTATTCTATAACTAATCTGCAGGGTTCTCCTTTATTTACGCGTGATTGTTCTACTGTGGCGCAAAGAAATATTCCTTCGCAAACATTTTGGGAGCTTATACTAATATTTTCTTTAGCGAGATTTTATTATGGATTTAAAATCAAACTACAGCCGTGTTCTCTCAAGGCCTTATTAGCTCTCAAATATTCCGCAATTCACACTTAGAGCGTGTCCTGGCTATATAGGTGTCTTTTTGTTGATATGCGCGTTGGCAGGGAAACCATAATTTTTATTTGGTTCACACTTTCTAGTTAAGATCAAAATATTGCCTAATTCTTATTTTTCTTATTGTCAATAACAAAGAATAACAAACATATAAATGACGTTTCGGAATTACTAATGTTTTACTTTCTCTAGTCACATGTATTATGTACATAATGGATAGAGAAGGTATTGTATTGCACTCAAAATTTGATATTGAATATTCACTGGATATAAATATTTTAAGACCCCCTGAATCCAAGAAAGGCATTTCTAAAAATATATCGTTTGTATGTGTGTGTGTGTATTTGTGTGTCTGTGGGCAGCATAGCTCAAAAACGAAAAGTCTGTTAAATACCATGCTTGGTATTTAAGTTCAGTGTCTTTCAAGGATGCGGCACAAAGATTTTCAAGAAAATCACCCCAATTACCCTTTACATGGAACATTTATCCAAAAGTTTGATTTTCTCAAAAATGGCTCTAACGATTTAGATTAAAATGTGTTATGTTTGAGATATTTTCATTACAAACGAAATGTATATCTTACATTTTTTACACAAAAAATGTAGATCTCATTAAAACACAAAATTTTTGTCATATATATATATATATATATATATATATATATATATATATATATATATATATCTTAAACTTTTCTCAAATGGGGGACAAATTTCTTTTCGTCTCTCGTATTTTTTGCTGCTAGCAAGCAAAGAGAACAGAATTTCAATTACTTCACTTAGCGACCGGCTTTTAAAAGATCTGACTACCACCTTAGCCAATTTATTCCTTTATTTCCTTCTACTTACAAAGAAGAAAGTAAAACGACCAATTCTGGCTATGTTTATCTTGATTGGCATAACGTATATAAAAATAATATTTGATAAAGAAAGTTTTTATAGAACACTTAGAAAAGTCATATGAGTGAAACACATAATATTTTTTATGTTTTGTTTTACTGCTAGATAAATGCTGCATGATACTAATAGAACAGGTACATTTATTGTCAATACAATGTAACGTTAGTCGTTACAAACGTTTTTTAATGTAAAATGTTTAATAAATAACACTAACATGAAAACAAGAGCTGATACCACATTGTGCTATAGTAATACTTAAAATCAGGAACAAATAACGCCGAATCAATTCATTTTAAGGTTATGAAATAATTATGTGCTTAGATGTGATTTTAGTACAAGCTGTAATCTTGGACCAAGGTTGCTACTGTGGTGGAAGGCTGCTATTTGTTAAACATTTAAGGTACAAACTTTACGGAATCAGCTGATTTAAATTTGTACTTATAATGATGCAAAGGCAATTTATTTCAATGTTTACTTCTTCTGCTATGTCCCTAGCAGCTAGAGGACGTATTGCATTCCAACCAAAATTTCAATGTTATGATTCACCGGAATATACGATTTATTTTTTAAAGTATATGTGTTAATTTAACCAAAATGTGGAAATATGGCTGAAACAGTTCAGTATAAAACAGACATAAAAGCAGTGGGTGTTCAAGGAAAAGTCGTTCCTATGAGGCCGAGATTTGTTTAAGGGAATACGTGAATAAAAATAATATTTTTCTATACTTTTCAATTCATTTGGCATACATTTTATGTAAAATATATCTACGCTTTTTAAACATTGAACGTTTTAAATATTGCATATTTTGATATATTTTTATGTTTCCAATTAATGGGTTTGGAAATGCATTTTAATGCCCAATGCAATGTATTTCGTGCGTTTAAATTTTAAAATTGTACCTCTTTAAAACAGCTTACAATCCACATGTTTTATCTAAAATATCATACAAATTTATCATATAATTTTGGTGTTAATTTTAGTTAAAAAGACAATTATTTTTAAAAATTGTGTTCGTGAATTTATGTTTTCCCCCAACTCCGTTTAGCTTGAAACATCATTAACTCAAAACTAAGCATGTAAACTTTGTTTATGTTTGGCGTCTTGGAAAGTGCATGGACAATTTGTACAAGAGTTGGACAAAAACGCCAGCGTATGATACATTTTGAGTAAGTCATATTGCGGAGTAAAAGAAAGAAAAAAACTAAAAAAAAAAAAAAAAAAAAAAAAACTTTTAGAACGAAAAAGGTGCACTTTTCATATTGTTAGTTAGTTGCTTAAAAATGTAAATTTAATATTTACATTATCAAAATAGAAAATAATGTTTGTAGACCTTTAATTAAGTTTATTCTCCCGAGATTTTTACCAACGTTTACTAGTGCATTCCTTTAAGTCTCAAAGTATTTGGGGCCCAGTTAATTCCTTCACTTTTGTTTCTTGTCTCTTTAGTTTCAAAGTTTGAACGTCAGGAGTTTGCTTACTGAATTCTTTTTGTTTTATTTATTTTGATAAATCAGCAGTACAATGCTTTACAGATCAGTGATAACATACATGACAGTGACAATAACGTTTACAGGAGGCTTAGAAACCACCCCATATCTACAGCATGTTGTAAACGAACATCAGATACAAGACACAGCACACGAGAGGTAAAAGAGCATATCAATCACTAGAGAATCAGAAGGATCACTAAGAACTAGGTCTTGCAGTAGTGTTCTCTTCAAGCGGGTTGGCTGGCGCGTACGAACGCCTATGTTACAGTGCACTGTCCAGGAACATCCTTCAATGTGGAAAAGAAACGACGGGCGATCCTCCGAGTAAAGTCGTGAAATGGCAAGAGTGCCAGTTCGTGATGGAGCTGCTGATTACCAATAAACCAAGCAGCGTTGGTAGCGACGCGCATAAAGCGGTGCTGAATGACTTGGAGACGACGTGTGAGCGGCTTCCCACACCTGGCAGGCATAGGTGGACGAACGAGAGAGACTTATAGAGTAATGACTCCAATCCAAGAGAGGTATGACGATGAAACAATGGCGAGAGTATGGAAAGCCGTCCGGAGACCAGGGAGATTGATGTGAGCGCGCCAAGTCAGTCGTGTGTCCAGAAGCACTTAACTCCATGGCACGACAGCTCACGGGGAACCTGGTCTACCGCCCGGCCGCTGCGTCCCCCATCTCGGTCCACTACAGACGTCATGGATGGGGTGCAGTATTGGAGGGTGAGACGTGGTCGGCGCCTCGAGTCCCCCCGGCCGTTTAATGCGGTCCTCATGACCTGGAGCCGCTACTTCTCCATCAAGTAGCTCCTCAATTGGCCCCCCAGGGACCTTACGAGGCTGAGTGCACCCCGGGCCAGGTCTCCCTGCGGAGGAAAAATCCCCACGCCGGTACTGGGGATCGAACCCAGGTCTCCCGCTTGGTCCAGAAGCACCAACAGGGGCAGGTAGCCAAGACACATCGTTACTACAAAGACGCAACGGAGGAAGAGGAGGATATCGGCGTAGAGTGAAAATCTTAGCCTCAGTCTTCTGAGGCTTCAAGGAGATGCACCAGGTGTTGAACCAGTGAATGAGGCGATCCAAGGTGTGTTGTACCACTTGATGGGCGTGTTGAGGATTAGAATGGCAATAGTAGAGAACGGTGTCATCAGCATAGAGAGTTAAAGAAGTCGGGGCCAAATCTGGAATACCAGAAGTGTAGATACTGAGTCTACTGAATTCGATCTCAAACAACACAGCTGGTTGCTAGGGCATGGCGTTTAATAACCAAGACCCTGACCTCTTTAGAAAATACTTAGCTTATAGTTAGCAGCATGGAGCTAATTGAGTGGCCAGAGGTTGCTTGATTATCGTATGCCATTAATGTTGAAGCGATTGTGCTTTCCATCTGACATCAGCTGAAGCAGTGACGAACGGTAAATCTGCGGTTAAATTGCGTTTCATTGTGGAACCGCAGAAACCTTGGACGTGCATTTAAAGAAGCGAAAGTTAAACTATCTGAACGTGAATTACGGAAGAGGCGGAAACCGTGAGTTGACAAGCCTTAAACTGGAATCCCAAGGTTCGCTGCACGAAACGTAAGATCCAGGACGACGCTGAAGAGCAGTGTGAAGGTCATTTCAGAGAAAGTCGAAAGCTTAGAGGTGAATGTCTGACACCTGTCAGTTAATTAAATATGTGTCTAATTCGGCTGTTGCTTTTAATTTCTCTACTCAGTTCATAATAGCACATAGGTAGAGAAAATACTGCATTCCACCCAAAAATTCGATATCGAGATTTCACTGGAAATACATATTTTAGAAATTTTAGAAAAAAGGTTCATGTGTATGTGAGTGTGTCAGTGAACACGATAACTCAAAAACGAAAAGTCGATTGAATACAAACTTGGTAATTAAATTCAGTTCCTTCCAAAGATACGACACAAAGATGTTCAACAAAATCACCACGATCTAGACTACCCTTTACATGGAACACTTTTCGAAAATTCTCATTTTTTTCAAAAGTGGCTGTAATGATTTTGATATAAATATTAAATGATTAAAAATATTTACAGGACAAATAAAATATATATCTAGAATTTTCTGCTAATCGCCTAAGAGATGGACACAAAAACATGTAGATCGTTAAAATGCTTTGTTTATGTCATATCTTTTTTTTTTTGTGGAGTTGGAACATTACCGAAATATTTATTATTAACATTTCACTTTTAAAATGCTTAAACCTCTCTCAAACGGGAATTTCTCATTTCTTTTTCCTTTATTTCTGGTTATGCAAAGGGAAACATATTTCAATCACACCGCAACCAGCTTTTAAAAGGGTTGACTGTCGCTTTAGCCTAGTGTATCCCTTGTGCCCACAAGGAACTAAGAAGTAAGACAACGTCTGCTAATTTTTATCTTGATTAGCGTGAAGTAGATAGAAGAATGTTGTTTTGTAACTTTACAAGCAGATGTAACATAATATATACACACATGTGAGTGAGTGTGTATGTACGTGTGCGCTCTTTTAGGTCCCTCCACTCCTGCACCGACTTTGACCGGTTTTTTTTTTTTTTTACCTTGTTTTTCTGTATTATTACTTACTGTATTGCTGTTTTCTTACTGTTACAACACACACATAAACACAAACATATAACACCCATGCCCAAGGCGGGACTCGAACCCGCGATCCCCAGCGCTACGAAGCACCAAAGCGGGACGCCTTGGCAAGCGCGGCTATGGGGATCGGCGGGGGTTTGGAACACATATTCTTTGGGACAAACGTAAAAATATTATGTGGGAGATTGGAAGATAATAATTAGGATTCTCAATGGGCTGATTTCACAATACTTTTCCTAAATAAAATATAAATATTGCTCCTTTCATTCTTTTAGAGACACCGCTGCTAATAATGGTACTTTGGAGGATTTCAATGAGAATGGGGAAACTTTTACCTTTCTTTTTAAGAATCGCTGGTGGGAAATTCACTGATAAACTTTTGCGACGCAACCAACAACTTCAGCAATAAACATCACTGAAAAAATTAATTGAGAATGTCTTTATTTATAAGGCAAAATTTAGTTTTGGGGCTATACTACACTCATCTCTATACTAAGGCGTTTAATGACTTCTCAGGCATAATAGTGTGTGTGTGTGTGTATAAATTTCTTCCTACTAGTAATGCAAAAAATAGATATGTACTACAATTGTCGATGATTTTCACAGATATGTCCTCTTTAGAGGAACAGTAAAGGTTTTAAAGTGTATAACAGAACTTCACAACAACATTTTCAAGAAATTAGGATTACATTTACAGTAATTTAAATTACAGCTGATACAAAAACCATATCTATCACCAACTTTATATTTTGAACTCCTCAGTGAACCCGAAATCGAATATAAGAGCTGTATTACATCAAAAACCTGCTACTTCTCTGGTAAATGACCAGTTATTTAACATTTATTTATACTCGTATATAACTATTCTGTTTAGAATCATTCTTAAATAAATTAGCATTATCTAACACATAACAAGCTTTCATAAATTATACAAATCTGATGTGTTATATTCACATGACTTTCTGTAGCTACTCTACAAACAAACTTCTTACAAAGGATAATTCTTCTTTTAACACCATGCTAATCGAGATAAACTTTATCAGCATTTTAGTTCCTGATAAGTAGACTGGAACTAAGAGAATGCATTAGGCTAAAGTGATAGTCAAATGTTTAAAAAAACTGTCATGCGATTGTCACTTCTTTGCTTGGCCAGGAGTAGAACAAAAGAAAAACGGACACTCCCGTCTGAGAAAAGATAAGTGCTTCAAAATTGAAACTAATAACAAGGAATACCTCGAAAACGGCAAGATCCACGAAAAAAATGTATATGACATAACTTGTGTATTTTAACAAGATCTACATCTTTTGTATAGTAAGTTTTTGTCTCTTACGGTTTACTAGTTATGCCAATAAAGCAAAATTCATCCAGAACAAACAGGACTTTACAAGCTATTCCCAGAAAATTCAATATATACATTTATTTGTTATTGAAATGGCTTTAATATGTGGTATTTTTAATCAAAATCGTTAGAGCCAATTTTAAGAAAAACAACATTTTCGAACATTTTTCCATGTAAAGGGTAGTTAGGGATGGGGGGATTTTCTTGAAAATTTTCGTGTCGCATCCTTAGAAGATGCCAAATTTATATACCAAGTTTGGTATTTAACCATGTTTTCGTTTTTGAGATATGCTGTCCACAGACACACACACACACACACACACACGGACCTGTTTCTGAAAATGCTTTTTTTTGGACTCAGAGGATCCTAAAACCTGTATTTCCGGTGAAATCTCGACATCGAATTTTTGGGTGGAAAATAATACTTATGGGGCTAGAGAAAATAAAAATGTAACATAATCGTCCATTTGAAATACATTTTACACTAAATAACAATATTCACTTACTAGGATTGAGAGAATATGCGAGTTTCTTGACGAAGTTGGAGATTCGAACTGCGAGTATTATAACTGGAAAGCCAATCAGCTGGACTGGGAACTCAAAGAGGTTCTCCTGGGCTTGAGGTGCTGCTGTAACTGTTGAACAAGGAGCCAATAGGATGCCTAGCTGCATCAGTATAATGCCCAGTAACACCAATCTCTGCGTCTTCATGATGTATACTTTCAACCTGTGAAAAATAAATTCACGTCAAGTTGCAAGTTGATTGTCTTTTTAATACTTGCTGAAATGAAATATATCGGATATTGTCATCAACACTGCCTTAATTTCTGAGAGGGGTTCCCATTTCACATACTAAGGGGACCAACGTTCGAAAATTTGAAATTCAATGTTTCTTAAGGAATTACATTCATTTTTACCGCATACCTCTATTGTTATGTGTAATTAATTCTGAAATGTTGAGACAAATGAATCAAACAGTTTTTGAGAAAAAAGATTTTTGTTTATTTTAATTGCTCTACCAAAAGAAAACTCCTTACGTTTCAGTTTTCAAAATGTTGTAACAAAACTTCATATTTATATCCCAGGAGTATTACTTTAAAACTATCGGACGAGTTTCAAATTAATTAAATATTATTTCAGGTAAAAGCATGATCAATTATTCGTTTATACTTTTTTCATTTTTTGTGAAGTAGGTAAATTAATTTTGTGAATAAAAATACACAATTATTTTGTTTAGAAAATTAATTGAATAATTTTTATTTATTATGATATTAAGGTTTTCTGATTTGTTGAATCACATTTCAATCTTCTACCGCAAAGAACATTTTGAACATTTACTTGCGTTGGAAAATGCATTTAGAGAAATACGCCTTTCAATATTTGAAGTCTCACTTCTATTTGAAAGGTTACATTACAAGAGCTTAAACTTCAAACGGGTGAAAATAATGTCGCGATATTAATCTACAAGGGCCATGGTATATTAATGTGCTAAAATCCAAAAATAAATATTTTCAAGAACTTACATTGGTCCCCTTAATTAGAACACATTGTGATATATTTACAGCTGCTCACCGATATATAATCAGTTACGATATTCTGAGGGCGGTTTAATAAGTAAACATGTTAGGAATGCAACAAATCGGGGTGGCAATATATAGGCCCTCGCACAAGGGTGCGTAGTCACAACAGTATTGGTATCAACCTGTAACGCACACGCACCAATGTGTTAAAAATACTGTTTTTAGACAGTTGATAAAAATAGGTCTTTTACCAGATGTCAGTAGTGTTAAAAGTAGAAAACTCTGTCATTCAGTGTTATAAAATTATAACACTCCAATGTAGCCAACTTTGGTTTATGCGTCCACGGCCTCATTCAAGTAGGCCATGACTCTGAAAGCTTGTACCGATCCATAAAATGGCGGATAATTTAATCCGTTAATGTTTGCGTTCTGTACGAGTAATTTTTTTGGTAGTGTTTACCACCCGCTTTTACTACTTGTGGCACCGCAGGCGATGAATAGGGTGGAGCACCGGTGGAAACCGGAGAACCCGGAGAAAACCCGCCCTGGGCCGCTTTTTCCACCACAAATCTCGCATATGGTTGCTTGTGATCGAATCCACGCCGTCTAGGCCTGTCTTAAGCATGAACTCCGTGAAATAGGTAGCTATTATATGTCTATAAATATTGATAACTGTCTAAAAGTAGTGTATGACACACGTGTTAAAATTCCTTTATATTGTGGGTAGGCCTGTTTCGCAAGCTTCCAACTCACAATATAAAACACCATTTTACCAGTTATATTATAAATAGCTATTTCGGCATCAGTAGTTTTTGATACATGGAAATACCATTTTTAGACAGTTACTGGTAAAATTAGAGTTTTTACCAGATGTAAGTAGTATTAAAACTAGAAAATACTCTCTCGTAATGTTATAAAATCATAACACTCCAATGTAGCGAACTTTGGTTTCTTACGGAATGTGGCCACGACCTCGTTCAAGTAGGCCGTGAATCTGACTTATAGAATGCTTGTATTGATCCATAAAATGACGGATAATATGCATATCGACATGGAATTTGAAGAACAAGACGAAATTTTGCAAGCAGCAGATAGAGCAAAATAACAATTGCTACCAAGACTGCCTCCACTAAGTAGGATTTTAAGGCTCTGTAACTCATGATGTTAACACTGATGCTAAGCAACGCAATAATTGAAGATCACAGCACGCTGAGCACAAAGTCCGTGAAATAATATAAAATCTGATGTGTTCCATTCACATGACTCTCTACATCTCTGCAAGAAATTATTGTTAAAAAGCTTATGCTTCTATTTACTTCATGCTAATTGACAAAAAATTTGCAGAACTGGCTTTATTCCTTGTTTCTTTGTAAGTAGAAGCGAAATAAGGGAGTACCATAGGTGAAAGTGATAGTCAAAAGCTGGTTGCTATGTGACTAAAGTTCCTTTGTTTGCATGGATAGGAGTTGACAAATTCCTATATGAGAAAATTATAAGTTTCTTAAAGGTGAAATCTAAAACAAGGAATAACTCAAAAACGATCAACCACACAAAAAACGTATATAACATAAATTGTGTGTTTTAAAGTGCTCTACATGTTTTGTGTGGTAAGTTTTTGTTTTTGTTTTAGCAGTTATTCAATATTCCATAAAATTCATCCAGAATAAAGTACTCTTCAGAGGCTATTCCCAGAAAATTCAAGATATACATTTTATTTATCAGGTAAATATCTTTAATATGTGATATTTTAATCAAAATCGTTAGCCATTTTTGAAAAAACAAAAAATTTCGAAAAAAGTTCCATGTAAAGGGTAGTTGGGGGTGGGGGATTTTCTTGAAAATCTTCATGTCGCATCCTCGGAAGATATCAAACTTAAATACCAAGTTTGGTATTTTACCGACTTTTCGTTTTTGAGTTGTCGTTTTCACAGAGACACGGACACAGGGACACACACACACACAGACCTTTTTCTTAAAATGCTTTTTTTGAATACAGGGGACCCTAAAACATATATTTCCGTTGAAATCTCGGTATCGAATTTTTGGGTGGAGTGCAATACCTTCTCTATACACTATGTACATAGTGCGTATAGAGAAAGTAAAAATACTATTTATATTCCATAATGTATCCGTAAATATTCAAGATGTCTAAAATAATGTATATGTCACTCGTGCTCAAAGTAATTTTATTCTTGTATGGTATATAAGTATTCATTCAAATTAGAACGTTAAGAAAATGTTTGGTTATATCTTTATAGTTTCTAAATCACCTTGGGAATGTTCAGAGGGAATTATCGTATACTTCTGTTCAAGAATGAAAACTTGTAAGCTGCCGTGGGAATCTGCAATAGGCTCAACTGTAACAAACTTGTTAACACAGTAAAAGTTAAGCAACAAAATTTCCTTAGGGACTTCCTGAACCTCTCTTGCAAGAGGTTACGATGCTGTGAAACTTGCCAACATTTCGAAATCGTTACAGCGCTTGGACTCAGCTGCACATAGAACGCGCCTTCATTTTCCATAATACCAGACAAAGGAGGGAACCAACCTAGAAATAAGATTAATGTTTCAAATTCTCTTTAATAGGTATACAAGGAAAATCTCGCAAATACAAAAATGAATATTAAATAAATTGTGCTTTAATAAAAATCTACATTTTATTGTGTAGTAAAGGTTTGTCTGTCTCTTATAATTTACCAGTTTTGCAAAAGCCATTTAGAATGAAGAGGACCTAAGAGGCTTTCCCCGAAAATTTTATATCAGTAATATACGATATTTTAATAAAAATCGTTAGTCATGTTTGAGCTAGTCAAAATGTTCGCATCATTATCCAAGCAAAGAATAGTTTGGAGTGGGGGGGGGGTTTCATGAGAAACTTCGTGTCGCATACTTAAAAGATGCTGAAATTAAATATCAAGTTTGGTTTAAACGTAGTTTTTGCTGTTGAGTTATCGTGTACACACACACACACACACACACACACACACACACACGCACACACAAACGGGCGGACGGACCTTTTTTTTTCTCCAAAAATACTTCTTTTTAAATAGGGGGCTTAAACGTGTATTTCCAGTGAAATATCGCTATCAAATTATTGGATGGAATGTAATACCTTCTTTATCTACATACACCCCAAACTATCTTCACGAAAGATTTTTCGAAATTTTCGGTTTTCTCAAAAATGCCTCTAGAGAGTTTTATTAAAGTATACTAATTATTTTAAAGCTATTTAAATGACAAAATATGAAATTTGAATTTTCTGGAAATAGACTCTGAAGCTGTCTTCTTTCTGAATGACTTTTGCACAAGTTATTATACAAAAAATTTAGATTTCCTTAAAACACAAAAATTGTATCACATACATTTTGCATGAAAATAACATTTCGAGATGTTCCTTATAATTGGTTTCAATCTTAAAATGCTTATACTCAAATGGGATGTTGTTATTCGTTTCTCTTGCTCCTGTTCAAGCAAACAGCAAAACGCATCACATAGCGATTATCTTTTAAAACATTTGAGTATCACTTTAGTTTAGTGTAGATATAAGATTTTATTTATGTTTAGAAGCAAATGTGTAACAAAAGCACATATGCAAACATTTATTTGGATTAACGTAAATAAGCGGTTAGAAGACTACGCTTTCAGGTACAGTTCATTGCGGAATAGGTAAGGAAAACACAAGCGAATTTGCTTTTGTCTGGATACTTTCAACCCTCGTAGCCGGCACCTAAATTTAGGCCTGGATCGTTTCTTTCCAAAAGAAAAAGTGTGCTTTTTAGTGAAAAATTAATTCTGTGGCATTTAGATGCATTTTTATGTTGTTTTTTTTTTCTCGCTTGGGTACTTTTATGGCAAAAATTAGTTTCATTAGAGAAATAGACGAGGACAATTCCGCATTAAGCCGTAATTACATACGTAAAGCGTAATTTGAGTTTATATCTATCCAAATACACGATTAATGTTAAGGTGATCTGAAAAGTTACTTTTTAGACAGTTGATGCTAATAGTTGAGCTTTTAAAAGTAGAAAATTCTGTCACTTAGTGTCATATAACACTCCAATGTAGCCCATTTTGGTTTGTGCCTTCCACGGCCTCATTTAAATAGGCTATGCCTCTGAAAGCTCGCATCGAACCATGACTTGGCGGACGATTTGAATGTCGTGAACATGGAATCTGCTGAACCAGACGAAATTACGCAAGCAGCGGAGAGAGCAAAATTACAATGTATTACAGAGTATAGAATGTTTTCGTTCTGTACGAGTAATTCATCATGTTGTCAGTAATGATGCTAAGCAAGGCAACAACTGAACATTGCAGACCATTAAGCATGAACACTGTGAAATAGATAAAACAATCTATTTATAATTATAATATGTCTATAAATATTGAGAACTGCGTATGTGACACGCGTAGGATTACGGCCTCGCAAGCTTCCTACCCACAATTTAAAACACCACTTTAACCTTTTGAATCATAAATAACTATTTTATAACTGTAATACAAAAGGGTTACATCTAAACGCTATTTTTTGTGACGCTTTAAATTTCTACTTTGTCCTCCATGAACATATTTGTAGGCATATATAATAGGCAGAGAAGCTATTATATTCCACCGAAAATTACATTCCGAGATTTCACAGATAAACATCTTTTGAGGTTGCCTAAATAAAAATAAAAAAGCCTGTATGTGTATGAGTACGCGCGATGCGCTTGTGTCTGTGAAAAGTATAATTAAAAACGTTAAATACCCAACTTGATGTTAAAGTTTAGTATCTTCCAAGGATAGGACACAAGGATTTAAAAAATCCCCCAACTTCCTCTAGATTTTTATTAAAATTTTACATGTTTAAGATATTATTATGGTAACTGAAATTTATATCTTGAAAGTTGTTAGAATAGCATCCGAAGTCCTCTTCATTCTAGATGATTTTTGCAAATCTGTAGGTACTGTAGGAGATACTAAATTCTTCACACACACAAGTGTGATACAATTCATGTCATATAGATTTTTTTCTGGAGTTAATCATTATCGAAGTATTCCTTATTGTTAGTTTTGATTTTCCGATACCTATAACTTTCCGGGGTAGGAAATCGTTATTTTTTTATCATTATTTTTACTTTCTCTATACGTGCTATGTACATAGTGTATAGAAAAGGTATTGCACTCCACCAAAAAATTCGATACCGAGATTTCATCGGAAATATATGTTTTAGGGTCCCCTGTATAAAAAAAGAAGTATTTTCAGAAAAAAGGTCCGTGTGTCTGTGAATACGATAACTCAAAAACGAAAACTCGGTAAAATACCAAACTTGGTATTTAAGTTTAGTATCTTCCAGGGATGCGACACGAAGATTTTGAGAAAAATCGCCCCACCCCCAACTACCTTTTACATGGAACTTTTTTCGAAATTTTTGATTTTCTCAAAAATGGCTCTAACGATTTTGATTAAAATATCGTATATTAAAGATATTTACCTGACAAATAAAATGTATATATTTAATTTTTTAGGAATAGCCTCTGAAGAGTAGTTTATTCTAGATGAATTTTACTGAATTTTGAATAACTGTTAAACCGTAAGAGATGGACAAAAACTTACCACACAACAAATGTAGAGCACATTAAAACATGCAATTTATGTTATATACATTTTTTTCGTGGAGTTCGTCGTTTTTGTGACATTCCTTATTTTTGGTTTCTGCTATGAAAAACGTGTACTTTTCTCATACAGGAACTTGTCAACTCCTATCCATATAAACAAAGGAACTTCATTGACATAGCAACCAGCTTTTGACTATCACTTTAACCTACGGTTGTCCCTTATTTCGCTTCTACTTACAAGGAAGCGAGTAATTAGACTATTTCTGCTATTTTTTTCTGATTAGCATAAAGTAAATAGAAGTATAAGCTTTTTAAGAATTATTTGTTGCAGGGATATGGAGAAAGTCATGTGAATGGTACACATCAGATTTTTTATCCTGGTGAGGCAAAGAGAACTTTCGACTCGCTCTTAAAAGTTTTTACTATCGATTTAGTCTATCTCCCCTTATTCTCCTTGCACAAGCATCTACAAGGTTTATCTCAATTAACATGAAATACTTAGAATTAGACTTTGTAATAATAGTTTGTTATAGAATAGGTAGAGAAAGTCATCGGAATATAACTCATCAGATGTTTAAATTTAACTTTGTGTAACAATACATAAAAGTTCTTGTCATTTCAGAAGTCTTCGACGGTAGATTTAGCTGATCTATCCGTAATAGTGCTACCATTTCATTAAAAGACCTTGACAGGTGGTCAAAGGCTTATAAAATGACAACTGACCTTATTATACACTAATTTCTGGTTTTTCTGTTTGCTGTTCTGGTCAAGGTATACTACATTCGTAGTGCGTTTACGTTTAACGTTTTTAAATGTGAATGCGCGTGTTTAATAGTGTCTAATAAAATACCTATATCTATACAATGACTAGGTCTTAAACTGTGAGGGTGTACTTTAAGTCAGTCCAAATTAGAGACTTAAAAGAAAAATCTGATGCGTGTCATTCACATGACTTTCTCTACACATTTTGTGACAAGCTATACTATCTCTAATGTTCCGCGAACAAACTTTTCTTACAAAGAATTATTCTTTTATTTACATGATCTTAATCAACACTAGGCTAAAGCGATAGTCAAATCTTTTAAAAGCCAGTTACTAAGTGAAACAATTGAAATTCGTTTTTTTTTTTTTTTTTTTTTTTTTTTTGGTAGTTTAACGTCCTTTAACCTGGTTGGTCATATGAAATTGATGAAATGATGCACAAATGCTCTCGGGCTCCATGGGCTTAAAGTTACTCGACATTTGTCTTCTCAGAATAAGGTAAAACCCCGAAAAAAACCTTATCCGGGTAACTCACCCTAAGCGAACTCACGACCTTTTGAATGTGAGGCAGACACGTTACCACCACACTACCTAGGCGCTCTAATTCGGTTCTCTTTGCTTGCTTGGAGTAAATAAAAGAGGGACGAAAAAAAAAAGGCGTCTTTCTGATTGAGAAAAGTTTAAGTAGCTTATTATTACAGAAAAGGTTAAATACTATATATAGTTGAACAGGTAAATTTTGTCTGTCTATTATGTTTTATCAGTTATAGTAAAGTTATACAAGTCATCCAGAATGAAGAGCTCCTCAGAGGCAAGTCGCAGAAAATTCAAGACATACATTTCGTTTGTCATAAAAATATATATTAATTATATAGTATTTTAATCAAAACCGTTTGAGCCATTTTGAGAAAATAAAAAAAATTCGAAAAATGTTTCATGTAAAGGGTAGTTGGGATGGGGAGGATGTTTCTAGAAGTTCTTTGTGTCGCATTTTTGGAAGGTGCTGAACTTAAATATCAAATTTGATATTTAACGAACCTTTTGTTTTTGAGCTATACTTCCCATAAACACATAAACACACACGGACCTTTTTCCAAACTTTATTTCTAAATCAAAATGGCCCTAAAACATACATTTCCGATGAAATCGATATCGAAATTTTGAGTGGAATATAATAGTTTCTGTATTTACTATGTGCATTGTATATACGTGCTAGAGAAAGTATAATACGTGTTCTATCTTTTTTATATTACTCGAGATAAACATAAACAGAAAAGGTCGTGTTGTATACTTTCTGTAGGTATGAGGGAAATAAGGGAATGCACTTTAAAGCTATAGTTAAATCTTTGAAATTCGATTTTTTTTTTACATGGCCAGGAGAAAAAAAAAAAAAAAAACAAACGAAAACATAACAAAAGTGAATGATTAGCTTCCCTCTGAGAAAAGTGATAGGATTGGAAAATTTAACTGATCACAAGAAATATTCAGGAATGGTAACCTAAAAAAGATATGCGA
This sequence comes from Hymenopus coronatus, assembly GCA_030762935.1. Taxonomy (NCBI): domain Eukaryota; kingdom Metazoa; phylum Arthropoda; class Insecta; order Mantodea; family Hymenopodidae; genus Hymenopus; species Hymenopus coronatus. The sequence goes on from CM060895.1 coordinate 38,110,550, forward strand.
TATAAATTATATATTTTATAACGTTTACTTTTGCTCTCTCTTACGGTTTAGTAGTTATGTAAAAATCACCGGAATGATGAGGAATAAACAGGCTATTCCCAGAAAAATGAAAATACATATTTTGTTTTTCATAAAACACTTTAAATGTATAGTATTTTGAACAAAATCGTTACATCCATTATTGAGAAATTAGACATTTTCAAAATGTGTTCCATATAAAGGCCTGTTTGTGTGGAGGGTGCCCAGAAAAATTTATTGATTTATCCATGAAAATTGCTGAGCTTAAATAACAAGTTTGATATTTAATGGACTTTCGCTTTTGAGTTCACAAATTGACTTGTTTCTAAAATACCTTTGTGGATTCAGGGATCCTCAAAACATGTATAGAATTTTTAGTGGGATACAATATATCTCTACTTACTATAGTAGTAGAGAAAGTAAAAGTACTTATTAAGTGAAATGGAACTTACATACAGATAATTTGTTTTGGCTGAATTCACGGTCTCATCTCTCTTCGTATACTGTAGGGATCTCAAAAAGTATCTTTATAAGATTCTAGCATCCAAATTAATGGAAATAAACTTTATATTTTTAATAACAAATTTATTTCAGTTTACAAGTTCTGGCTGTTTCGTAATTCTGCATAGTTTTATTACATTTTATTGTTTTGCAGTTTAACGTATTTTAACCTGGAAGTCCATATCAAATGTTGAATGAAATGGGTGAAATGATGCTCCCGGTTCGATGGATCTTAAAGTTACTCACATTCGTCTTCTGAGGATAAAAGAAAACCCCGGGATAAACTTTATCTGGGTAACTTACCCTAAGAGAAATTCGATCTCGGGACCCCTTAAATATAAGGCAGTCACACTACCACCACACTGTAGAAGGAGGCTATAATTTCTTGACTGGGGATCAAAGTAAAAATCTGAATCTGCCACATTCACATAACTTTCTCTACCTATGCTGCAGCAAGATATTCTTAGAAGAACTTATTCTTCTATCTACTTCATGCTTAACAGGGTAAACATTAGTAGAAATTGTATCATTACGATAGAAGATACAATAAGCTAAAGCCATAACCAAATCTTTTAAAACAAAGGAAGAAACTTGCCCAATTCGATTTCTTAAAAAGGATTACAAAACATTCGTTCCATTAACAACAGTTTTGGTACATTTTTTATACTCACAGATTCCATTTAAAAACCGACCTATTTGCTTGATCAAGATGAAATTATATGAAGCACGTCTTCCCATTTGAGAAAAGTAAACATATTGGACATTTTAAACCTATAAAATGCAATATCTCGGAAATTTTTAGCTCCACAATAAAGCTATGTTTAACATAAATTCCGTATTTTGATGAGATCTCTATTTTTTTGTGTAGTTTGTGTTACTAGTTATGCAAAAATCAATCAAAATAAATAAGACTTCAGAGGCTATTCTCAGAGATGTAGAGAAATTCATGTGATAGAACATATAGTTTTCTTTACTAGTTTGTAATGCATTATTAATACAATAATATATCTAACTGCATAATTGAAACTATATCTTACTAATATTTGTATTATAGGAAATTGAAAAAAGGGTTTTGTTTGAGTAATTAGCAAAAGAATAACGATAAAGGGTAGAGAATGTAGTGCTATTATAATACATCGGAAGCATGTATGTGTGTGTGTGTGGGGGGGGGGGGCAAAATGACTCAAAAACGAAAAGTGCGTTAAATATGAAATTTTATATTTAACTTAGTTATTTTTCAAGGATGCAATACGAAAATTTTCAGGAAATTCCTCCTACGGAAACTACCATATACATGGAACATTTTTTAGAAATTTTCGATTTTCACGAACATGGCTCTAACGACTATGATTAAAATACAGTATACTAAATATATTTACATGATAAATAAGCTGTATGTCTCGAATTAGTTTGGAATAGACCCTGAAGCTCTTTTCACTCTCCATGACTTTTGCATAGCATGCGATTTATGTTATATACACTATTTTTGGTAGAGGCAACCATTTCCATGATATTCCCGGTTAGAATACTCAAACATTTCACAAACTGGGAGAACTCGTCCGTTTCATATTTCTTTTGTTTTGCTCTAGGCCATGGAAAGGCAATCGAATTTCAATGATAATCGCATAGCGACAGCTTTTAAAACATTTGACTGTCGCTTAGAGACCAATGTATGACCATATTTCCCTTCTACTTACAAGGACCTAAATACTAATAATACCATTTCTTGTAGTATTTATCCTGATTAACTTTATGTAGATAAAAATACATTTTGCAGAACCGACAGAGAACGTCATCTGAGTAGAACACGTCATACTCTTTTTTTTTTTAAATGGTTATGTATAGCAGAGAGAATGTGGCGTAAACTATTCGCAGACTTGCGTAAAGTATCGCTCCAGTTCAGACGTAAGGAAGGGGCGTGGCAGTTTACTGACCTTTCCCTTGAGTGGCAGATCAGGTGTATGCAATTGTCTCGGGAGGAGAAAGAGGGGCGCGAATAAGGGGGACGATTTTCATGTAAAGGCAATTTATGTAGGTATCTTACTCTTTTTTTTTTTTTTTTTTTTATTTTTTATTTTTTACATTAAGAGCGTGGCACTAAACTATTTAAAATCTTGTAGGAAGAACACTAACGCAAGGATGTGGAATAGTTATCCTAAAAATCTCATGTGTTCCATTCACATGACTTTCTCTACAACTCTGCAACAAATTATTGTTAAAAAGCTTATGCTTCTATTTACTTCTTGCTAATCGAGAAAAAAATTAGCAGAATTAGTTTTATTACTTGCTTCCTCGTAAGTGGAGGTGAAATAAATGAGTGCCATACGTTAAAGTGATAGTCAAAAACTTGTTGCTGTGACTGAAGTTCCTTTGTTTCTAAGGACAAGACGATCAACTCTACGAAAAAAATGTATATAACATTAATTTTTTCACGTGCTCTACAGTTTTTGTATGGTAGATTTTTTGTCCATCTCTTACGGTTTAGCAGTTATGCAAAACTCCGTGAAATTCATCCAAAATAAGGTAGTTTTCAGAGGCTATTCCCAGAAAATTCAAGATATACATATTATTTGTCAGGTAAATATCTTTAATGTACGATATTTTAATCCAAATTGTTAGAGCCATTTTTGTGAAAATTTTCAACAAAAGGTGCATGTAAAGGGTTGTTGGAGGTGGGGGATTTTCTTGAAAATCTTCGTGTCGCATCCTTGGAGGATACTAAACTTAAATACCATGTTTGGTATTTTACCGAATTTTCGTTTTTGAGTTATCGTGTTCACAGACACACGGACCTTGTGTTTTTTTTTATACAGGGGACCCTAAAACACATATTTCCGGTGAAATCTTGGTATCGAATTTTTGGGTGGAGTGTAATACCTCTCTATACACTATGTACATAGTACGTATAGAGAAAGTAAAAAAACAACGTTTTTGTTTTGATTTGTGTGGAACTGTAATGTTCCTTAACCTTGCAGGTCATATCGCGCAATGATTGAATGAGCAAAGAGTGAAATGAGCCCGGGGTCCAAAGAGCTTAGAGTTAATCGACATTCATCTTCTCAGGATAAGGGAAACACCTAAAAGCCTTATCCGGACAACTTACCCTAACCGAGATTCGAACTCGAGAATTCTTGACTTATGAGACAGACACGCTAACACCATATTACCAAGCCGGGCAATTCCGAAATGTTTTAACAGTTTGTCTCTATTATTTTATACGCCAACAGGCAGAATAATAAATAATACATTTATTTTAACAAGGTTAGAAATTCAGTAAATTCAAATAATAATATGAAGAATATAGTCATGTAATAATAAAAAATATTGTGTTACATTCAAATGACTTTCTCTACCCTCTATAATTTTTAATCGGTGCAGAAGCTGCTTTTATGAAAACTTTTTTTTTTTTCTAATTCATTTTAATCGAGATAAACCTTTGTAGAAATAGACACTTTTTATAGATATAAATGTATTGGTGATAATCATATTTTTAAGAACTGGATGCTATAGATTACATATTTTAAATTGCTTACCCTTTTCATGTAAACACAAGAAACAGCAGACTCTAAGCAGGATAGTGAGTAATCATGGCTAAAGAAAAGTTACTTTCCTCCAGCCGGGAATCGAAATCGGGCCTCTAGATGTGGAAGCTAGCATGCTAATTATCATGCCACAGAAGCAGTCAACAATTATTTTGGACTTCATTAAAACCGGTTACACTGTTTCGTATGACTTCTGTAACAAACTATTCTTATAAAAACTTATTTTTCCTTCTACTTCATGCTAATCAAGATAAACATAAGTAGAAATGGTCTTACTACTTATTTTCTTGTAAGTAGATGGGAAATAAGGGAATATATTGGTTAAAGCTATAAAAGCTCATTTAAAAGCTGATTTAGATTCGGTTCTCTTTGCATGTCCAGGAATAGAATAAAATAACAATTTATTACAAATTTCCGTTTAAGAAACGTTTTAAGTATTTTAAAACTGAAACCAATAACTAGGAATATTTTAGAATTGGCTATTTAAGTAAGAAAAAAAAACGGAAAAGAAGGAAAAAGAAAGAGAATATGTATGACAAATTTTGTTTTAACGAGATCTACATTTTTGTGAGGTTTTCGGTTCACTTGTTATGCGGGTCTTTAGATGCTATTGCCAGAAAATTCAAGATATACGTTTTATTTTGTCATGTAAATATCGTTAATACACGGTATTTTAATCAAAATCGTTAGCCATTTTTAGTAAAAACAAAGTTTCGAACATTTTTTTATAAAGAGTAGTATGGGGTGGCAGAAATTTCTGGAAAATCTTCGTGTTGGATTCTTAGAGGACCTGAGCATAATTGTCAATTTTTACATATAACCGCCTATTATTTTTGAGGTATCGTTTACTCTGACCCCCCCCCCAAACACACACACACACACACCCACACTACAATGCCTTTTTCTAAAATGCTTATTTTTATTCAGGGGACCCTAAGATGTATATTTCCAGTGAAAAATTGGTATTAAATTTGTGTGTGAAATGCAATACCATATCTACTTATGTAGTAAGTAGGGTTAGTTTTCTTTCTTTTTGTTTCTTTTTTAATTACATTTTTCTATAAAACATACATTCACTCCCTTCCTACTTCCAGACTCATAAGGAATGAATGCTTTTGGTTAAAAGTACCTCTGTGTCCCAGCCGGAAATCGAACCAGGACCTATGGGTTGAGATACCAGATCGTTGATCATTTGATCGTAGAGACAGTCAATAAAATACTTGCTCTGTGTTATGTAATCCGTTGGGAAGGTAAAAAGTCATGTGCGGCCACCTAGCGGCCCGGGTTCTATTCCAGGCGACCGCATGTGGGATTTGTTTTGCAGGGGCGGGTTTTCTCTAGGTTTCCCGCGCCATCGCGTATCTTTCATTCCATGTATCATCATTGCCATCGCCTGCGGTTTCATAGTATAAAAGCGGGCGTTAAAAAAAAATAATAAGAAAATAGTATTGAATGTCTTTGACTCTTCGTACGAATATTTCATCCAGGATCATATTTTCCATTATTACATATTGGGCATCAATTCATAAATAACCATGCAGTGTTGATCTTCCTGTACATTTAAGGGATGCATATTGCATTTTGAAAATTCACAGTTTGTAAGATATCTTATTGAAATTTATACCTATTACAATTTATATCACAAAATAGTGATATTTTTGTCATTATCAAAAGTATAGCTTACATGTTTATTTACATAATAATATTCCATTGTCTAATCTCACAGTTTTAATAAAAATGAGCACGTGATTCATTTTTAAAAATATTCACATAAATATGCAAGTTTTATAGTCAGTTTACAAATAGATCTGTCATATATTTTGTTCAATATTAAAAACCTATTGTAGAAAAATTATTAATTACTTTTCGTATTCTACAAAAACCTCGACTTTTCAAAATGTAATAATTTATTTTTCAAAACTGGAGCATTACTTCGAAAAAGTATATGCCTATTTTCCTTAATGTACTTTCGAGAGCCAGTATAAAATATTTGAAATAATTTAGCACAAAATTGCATCGCGTGGAATGTTTTGAATCTGGAAAAGTGTTGGAAAATGATTTTCGAAAAAAAAAAGTTCAAAGTTGTGAGTGTCTTTTAATAAGCATGTGTATGCCAATTTACAGCTTCAATTTTTTGGTAATTCAAGTGCGCAACTGGGAAAAAAATTATCTCTTTTCATAAAGCTTTGAATTAATTACTTTTTGAAATACTTGATATGTAAGTTGTCATTCTGAACACATATTTGGTAATGTAAGCTAAATTTACAATTCAGTAATTGCCATGCCAACAAGCACTTTAAGCACTTTCAGTAAGAGTTTGAGAGGTCATTAATACCTAACAGTACAATTAAGGAATGACGTAACACTCGAAATATGTGCTACTTCAAGTAAAGAATCTATCGCAAAATTCATTGACAAAAGAGTGTATAAGAAGGCTTTGCCCATGTAATTTAGGTGTAGCCTTTCATTTGTTCACACCGAGAATTCATTTTTTCTTAATGTTCAATAAAATATTGAAAAGCAATTTTGATACATTATTGTTTTTTTACACTTTTTCCAAGTATTTCAAAAAGTAATTGGCTAACTACGAACTGTAAGTTACTTATCAGATCTTGAATGGCCCTGCGGGCCTCGTATTCTCAATATGCATTTTCGGCCTGATAAGTATAACTTACAGCTCTTAGAACGCAATTTATTATTTATCAAAGGAACAAAATATGTTTAATTTTTCAAAATTTTTAGTCAAATTTTACAGCTGCAATACCTTAACACTGACCTTGTTGCTTATAAATCTTACAGAGGTTCATTTACTCCTAATTATGGTCACCGTAGGACCTTTGCGTTGTATTTAGAAGTAGTAAAATGTTACCTAAACACGTAACTGAACTGGTCAATAGCATTTATGCTTGCAACACAGCACTCACCTTGCAATATTCTAAAAAAGCATTTCCTTCAAGCACACCAAGTGGTGACCTGGTTTCCAGTCAAGCACTGCACTGCTTCACTTCTCAAGAATTCCACTGCAGTGATTCTTTCTTAGAAAACTCCACTGCTTGCTTACCAAAACACTTCTCCACAAATTAACTTCTAAGTCTCTGAAAAGACCACCAACAGCACAAAACTGGTTTCTTCCCTAACAAGAGAGATCCAAGGAATGAAAGAATTTTTTAAGGGGGGAGTGGAGCTCTGTTACCTGTAGAAAAGAATCTTTATCCGGCTTACACTATCACACAAATCTCCGCTGCGATGTTACCACTTGTCTTAGAGGACTGCTTCGAGATGCAGAAGCACGATCAGATATGAGGTTAGAATTTGGCGTGTAGCCCCCCGGTTGTGTGCCACAAGTGAAAGTGGCACTCCCCCTCTATGCCTCTCTCCCACCAACGTATGCACGCGTAAGATATCCCTTTCCTTCTATGCAACGGTAAATATACGTGAGGTAAAGAAGGGCGCATATCCAACTGGTTACTGAACCTTTTTTTGGCAAGATTTATGAGTACTAAGGTCATGAACTTTAGTCAGTATCCTGCACCCTCCTCGCGGTTTCATTGTTGTCTATGAACAGATGTAAGTCACTAGCTTGTTAGGTATCATTATTTCTTCTTCATCATCATCATCATCATCGTCATATCCTTTTTTTAAGAGATTTGCGAGTATTAAGGCCATGAACTCTTGTCAGTACCCTACATCTTCCTCAAGGTTTCATTGTTGTTTATGAACAGAAGTAAGTATTTAGCTTGTTGGGTATCATCAATTCTTCTTCTTCTTCATCATATACTTCTTATTTTTTGCAACATTTACGAATAGGTATTAAGGTCATGAACTCTAGTCAGTATCCTGCATCTTTCTCGCGGTTTCATTGTCGTCTGTGAACAAAGTCACTAGCTTGTTAGGCGTCATTATTTCTTCTTCTTTTTTCAAGGATTAGGTGTTCCAGTTTCTATCACATATCCATCTCTTAGCAGGTCTACCCACATCTCTTTTTCCAATACGCTGATAATTTATCAGCTTCTATACTTTCTCTACCAGTATGATATACATACAAAGTAGGCAGAGACAGTATTGGATCCTACTAAAAAAATTGGATACTAACATTTCACCGGAAATACATATTTTGAGGACCCCTGATTAATGTTCCATTCAATGACCCTCTCTTCAAATTATTGCTACATATGCATTGTGGTAATCGATATAAACATTAACAGAAATGGTTGCATTAGTTACTTCTAAGTAGAAGGAAAATAAAGTAAAGCAGTAGGCTAAAGCGATAGTCAACTATCTTTTATAATACGGTCGCTATGTAAAACAATTGTAATTCGATTTTCGCTTTGGACGGAAAAAAAAAAAAAAAAAAAAGACTGATGAAACATATGATGACCTTCCATCTGAGAAAAGTTTAAGTAGATTAAAATTGAAACCAATAACAAGCCGAGCAATATTTTGGAAACGGTTAACTCTATAATCCGGAATGAAGAGATCTTTAGAGACTATTTTCAGAAAATTCAAGATATACATTACGTATATTATTATATACGGTACGGTATTACATCAAAATCGAGGTATTCCTTGTTGTTGGTTTTAGTTTAAAAATACCTAAACATTTTCCACATACGGGAAAAGTCATGTGAACGGAACATAATTAATTTTTTACTTTATCTACCACGAATGTAAAATGTACATAGTGGGCAGAGAAGGTATTGTATTGTATTTCACCCACAAATTCAATGCCGAGATTTCACCGTAAATACATGTTTAGAGAACACCTGCATTTAAAAAAAGGTATTTTTGTAAAAGTCCATGACTAACTGTGTATGTGTGTGAAAATCATAACTCAAAAGAAAAGCCGGTTAACTACCAAAACCGATAAAAGGAGACAATTTTACGTAAAGTTGTGGAGGGACTGGATTCGAAGGCTGACGCTACTAAGTCCTGATGAGCGATCCTTGTAGAGTAAAGTGATGAGGGAAGTGTTGATGAAGCCTGACTGCTTCCTGCATCCAAAATGCATGTGGTGAGTAACACATTTGATCTAAATATGAGGAATCTGCAAGTGTGCCAGTCTGGCAACGAGGCGACCATCTTCTCTATAGTTCTTTCAGTGGTCTCAAGGAGAAAGGATTTGGAAGAATTTCGGCGCCCCTGCTGTTACGGATGGATATGGAATGGCACTAACTGCATCTCATGGACTGCTCCTTGCTCCTTTTTCAGCAATTACTCACGACGCGATCTCCATTGGGGAAAAAAAAAAAAAAAATGTTTTTGCGGATTTCAACTTTTCTATTCGTTTCTGAATGTTAGTGAAAGTGCGCTGTAATCTTGGGGCCAGCGAAATTCGTAAAATGCACCGAATGGACTTGGCGTAACCTTGCATTTCCTAGGTTCCTTTGCTGGGCTTTGCATGGGCGTGAAGGGATGCGGCAGTAGCTGTAATGTCCTTCGAGCTAAAGGATTTGAATCTTATTTCTGAGTAGTGAGAGTTCCTTCAACGTATTCGTTGAGAAATGCCATAATATTAGTACCTAATCTTTTCTATAAGCCTTCGTTTTGTATGGATGATCCACTACTCACATATGTATGTCGCCCGGAAAGGCACATATATTATTTGACCTATGATAGGGCCCTAATCTGTTCACTTAATGCGCATAACGCCAATATACGATTACATTTAATATATGTGGTATTTATTAGTTCTGGAGTAGGGTATTTGAGAGATTTTATATCCTTCAAGATATCAAGATGTGCTTGTATTCTGTTTTATCTCCATAGCGCCTGAAGGATTCTTTTTGGTTTCCTCGTATCAGCTATGACTGCAATCTAGTCTCTTTGGTTAATATCCCATACATTTGCGTAAATATTTATTACGCTTGTGAAAGGTGGGCAATGTAGATTATTCATCAATTGAAGATTTAAATTGCTCCCAAAAGTTTGACCATAGTTCATCTCCTGAAAAGGGTAGTCTAGCTTAATGGGTGGCAATTTAATAGAATGACGTAATGATTTGCTTGTCGTTCTTACGTTTGAGTTCGTAGAGATACACCCCGCAATTATCATCGAAGGACTGGTTAAATTCCGTTGAATTTCTTTTCCACATTCGTGAAGGCTTCTAGATAGCGCCTTGGCATTCTTCACAATGAGGTATGTCACTTTTGTATTCGTTGTCTGCTACGTGATCGTGAATGGCGTCAACTAAACTCACCAATCGACTTGCGATCTTGTATGTTATGTCATAGAGATTAGGCACATCTTTAAAACTATTTGTTAAAAATCCAGTGAAGTTACCTTTTCCTCTTTCTCTTCTCCGCTCACGCTTCAACATCCTCAGAGGTACTGTTTGCATATGCGGAGTCATTCATTCATGGCTGTGTTATCGATGTCTGTGACTGTAGCACGCAAGACTGCGCGCGGTGACCTCAGTTGGAAATAGTTGCGAGAGTTGGTGACAGATGGCGAAAATGCGGATATACAGCATTCAATAGCACTGTTGGTTTACCTATGCACTATTTCAGCGTTGAGTTGTACACCTTGTACAAAATGTTTCCCGCCATCATTTGTAATAACATATGCATATTTTCAGTTTATTATAAATAGTAATTCTACTTCAGATTGAGGTGTAGTTTGGCATTGTTAAGAGTCTGGTGATTGGAAGTCGGAGTAGCTTATATTTTATATAAATATTGTAATTCCTATCTCCTCAATCACTCTTTTATCAAGCAATGTGAAGAGTGCAACTTTTATTCTATGAACCTACATATGTGTGTCCGTCCATAATACGCGCTTTAACCTCCACAAGCACGGATTTTCAGCACCAAATATGCTTGGAAAGTCTGAATAAAGTAAACTGTTTTCAAGCATATTTTTACTTTTATAATTCCATGCTTCTTTGAGCACCACAAGAAAAACGAATAAGTAAGTACTTATTACTTACACAAGTATAAGCTGGGAAGCTCAAAGCAATAAGATAGACTCTCAAAAACGGTTACCGCAAAGAAAAAAGTACGATTTTCTTTTTACTAATCCTACATTTATTTTGTATCTCATACAGTTTCACTAGTTTTACAAAATTCACATATATAATGAGCAGGAATTCACAGGTTTCGCTTACCTATAATTGTAATGGAAATATCTTAAATGATGGTGTTTTAATCAAAATCATTAGTCATTTTTGAGAAGCTCAAAAAATAAATAATCTTGTGTGTTACGTTCACATGATTTTAATGTGTATTCTGTCGGTCTGAGTGGCTCTGTTGGTTAGGCTCCGGCCCTTCGATCCCTAGGGCGCTGGATCAAACTTGGCTCCCTCTGATAGACCTTTAACTAAGACCCATGTCAGATTTACTGGAATGTAAAAGAACTGCGGGTCGAAATTCCGGCACGCCTACGCTAATATGATCCTGCGTCTTTAGCAAACAAAATAATTGTAATCTATATATCTTCTGCAACAAGTTTTATTCTTCCTTACACTTCATGATAATCGAGATCAAGCGTTATTTCCTTGTAGCTAAAAATAAAGGTATATTCTAACCTAAACCGATAGACAAAACTTTTAAGGGCCGGTTACTACGTGATGGTTACCTTGAAGTTCCGTTCTTTGTATGACCAGCATGAAAGAAGAAATACGACTTCCTTATTGGAAACTAAAATCAATAAGAATGAATTAAAAATGGCTAACTCCTCAAAAATATTAGTTGTCTTAAACTGTGTACCTTAATGAGATCTACAGTACAATTTGTGTGATTCGATTTTGTTTATCTTTACGGTAAATTTGTTACGCAAAAGTTGTTCAGAATGAAGAGGTATTCATAGGCCTTTCCCAGAAGATTCAAGATATATATTTCATTTGTCATGAAAATATTAAACATATGGTATTTTAATCAAAATTGTTAGAGCAATGCAAAAAAAAAAAAAAAAAAAAGACAAACAAAATTTTAGGTGTTTCGTTTACTTGACTTTACCTATTCCTTAACACACGATTCTTATAAAAGCTTATTCTTGTGTCTACCTCATTATATTCCAGGTAAACATTAGCAGAAATTATCTTATTATCTGCTTCCTTGTAGGTACAAGAGGAATAATAAAATGCACTAGGCTAAAGATAGTCTAATTTTTAAGAGCTGGTCGCCATGAAATCATAGTGTAGTGTGCTTGGAAGATTTTGAACTTAAACTTTGATATGACAAGACTTTATCAAAGTTATCAAAGTTTTATACGCGCTGTAATGTTAGAGAAGATCCTGTATTCCACCCAAAAGTTAGATGTCTATATTTCACAGGAATGTTTTGAGATCCTCTGCGCGAAAAAAAAATAAAATAAAAAGGTCGTGAGCATAACTCAAAAACGAAAAATTGTTTAAATACGAAACGTGATAATTAAGTTTAGCATCTTCCAACGTACATTTTAGAAAAGTCCCTTTACCCCAAACTACTTTTTACATGGAACATTTTTCGAAACTTCCAATTTGTTTTTAAAATGGCTTGAGATTTTGATTAAGATATTATCATAGTGATCCAATATCAATATCAGGAGCAAGACTTCTGTGATAAAATGTTCAGAAGAATGAGACAAAGAAAAATACTTCTGAGACAATAAAAATGATTATTCCTCATCGTAATCCTGTTATTACTGGGAAATAAATGTATATTCTCTATTTGTTGGGAATAACCTCCTAATTCTTCTGCACTCTGGATGAGCTTTGCCTGGTAAAGCTTAAGTTTGATGTCGAGCTATCCCTTTTTATTGGTTTTAAATTTAAATACAAATATACATTTTCTTAAACAGAAATCATCCGCGTTTCTTTTGTTTTACTGCTGTCCATCAAAGAGAAGTGAATTTGAAACGTTTGACTATCGCCTTAGCCTATTTATTCCCTTATATCCCTTCTACTTATAAAGAACTAAATAATAATAGTCTGCTATGTTTATCTAGATTAGCAAGAAGCAGCAGAATAATCTTCAGTAAGAAATTTGTATATATAATAGCCGGAGAAAGTCATTTGAATGGCACATATATTTTTATTTTAAATTCAGAACCTCAAAACTTACATGTGTTACTTCAAAACGTCGAATTTTGGTTAAAAGGTACTTCCTCTACATTTTAAAAGTGGAGAAACTAATTAAGGAGGTTCTGGGATTTTTGCATAGATAACAAATAAGATATTGCTATAACCACCGAGGTTTTTCTAAAGGTGTTGGAAGAAAAGGTCTGTTTGCACACTTCTGTACTGCTGACATTTCATGCTTATGTTGCATTGATAATGACAACAGGATCTTCTCAAACAGAGTGGAAAATGTTGAAGCAAGAGTGGAAAGATAAAGGCTTTCTTTTTCTGCTGATATTGGCAGCTTTCTACACACAGTGATATAGAAAATAAGCTTGTGTTTACATCTCAAACACTGAGGCAGGTGGCTCAGGCGTCTGGGACTGGCATTCGGGAGGTCGTGGGTTCGATCCTTCTGACCCATGGATTTTTTCTTGGTCACGAGGCGAATTCTGGGGAAGTTTCTTCATTCCCCCTGAATTGCTTACCCTTCATTTCATTCCAACTGACCTCTTTTACGGTTTTAAGTGTCGGCGAAGACTGGTGTGGTGGCACCCTTCCATGATGGGGAATGCGCTTTGGAATATAGTTCTCATCTAAGGGTTTTGTTGTGTTGTCATTCTTAGGGCGCGGGCCCTAGCGCTCTCCGGATCGAGATGCACTGCTTAGAATATGTTAGGTAGCTTTTACCCCACGGTCCGTTTCGGCTGCCCGTTGCTTACTCTCATATCATCCTATCCTTCTGGGGTCCGACGCACAATAAGCTCATGGGAGCTGCAGCGTGGAATCTTCTCCAGAGTACGAACCAACATATCAAACGATAGTTTAAATGGTTAGTGAATTCAGTTCACTTTCACATACATATCAAAGGGAGAGAGATGTTGCATTCACATGAAGTTCTCTACTCATTCTTCAATAAACTATTCTTTAAACCAGCGTATTTTCTACCTATTTTATTTTAATAGAGATACAGTAGAAACCGTTATATTACACATTTCCTTCTACTTAGGTACAATGGAAATATGGGAATACAGTGCACTTAGTCGCCCTCCGTGGTGTAATGGTTACCATGCTGACTTCATATACTCAAGGTCGCGGGTTTACACCCGACGGAGGACGATGGATTTTTTCGGGTGTAAAAATCTTTAGCATGGCTTCCTTCGGAAGGGAAGTAAAGCCGTTGGTCCCGTGTCGTAGATTTACGGCACGTAAAAGAACCTCAAGCCTGATAGAGAGACCTCTGAGCAAAATTAAGCGGTCTTTCACGCCCAGTATAGGATGGGACGCTGAGAACCAAAGCAGTTAAAGAGCGTCGATAAATAACACGCCATTTACTTTTATTTACAGTGCACTTAAGCGGTCGTCAAACTACTAGAAAACTATGTGAAATTCCGATCTCTTTGCATGGCCTGGAGAAAAAAACATACAAAAAAGACTGACTTCTCCTTTTAAAAAATATGTTTTTGAAAATTTAAATCAATAACAAGGAATACCTCGAAAAGCATTGATTCTACCAAAAAAAAAAATATTTGGGATAAATTATATGCTTTAATGAGATCTACTTTTTTGTGTGTAAGGTTTGTGTTTAAAAGAGCAATACTTTAAACCATTAAGGCGTTAAATGTTAATAGAGATGGAATTATTCGATTAACAGAGATTCAATAAAAGTTGATAATCAGTTAATTGATAATGTTGGAATTTTGTCTATCTCTTATGGTTTACCAATTACGCAAATATCATTCAGAATGATGAGGACTTCACAGATTATTCTCAGAAAAATCGAGATGTACATATTATTATGAGAATATCTTAAACGGCAATTTAATGAGCATCATTAGTAATCTTTGATAAAATAATTCACTTTGAAGGATAGTTTGGGATGGGAGGATTTTCTGGAAAATCTTCCTGTTGTATTTTTATAAGATGTTGAACTTGAATACCAGGTTTTGGTATTCAATTGAGTTTTCCTTTAAGTCATGCTGTTCACAGGCCTCTTCCTTAAAATGCCTTTTTTATTTAGGGAATCTGAATTTAAAATTAAATCTTGATATAGAATTTTTGGGCGGAATGCAGTACCTTCTCTACTTACAATGTACATGACAAAGTAAAAATAGAGCAATAGGAGAAATTAGAAATACAAATGTTAATTTTTTCTTTTTAAATAACAAATTAGCTTTGCATAGAACTGAGAGAGCAGTCAACAATTTGAAAATAGGTGTTGACTGCCTTGCTGAGAATATTTTTCTAATTATGTACAAACTAATGAACCATGTTCAACAAAAGAAGCATATTTTAAGAATTCATATTAAAGATATCTTTCCATAACAATTCACGCAAAAACTTTTTTACATTGCTTGTGCTGTTTCATTTGACACCCTTTATTTGAGACAGACTGTGGCTATGTGCATAATAATTGTGAAAACGAGAGGCCTTTTTTTTCTTTCTTTGTCTGTAGCTTAATGTCATATCGGTGAAATGATGCTCAAATGATCTCGGGGTCCATGGAGCTTAAAGTTACTCGACATTCGTCTTCTCAGGATAAGGGAAACCACCGAAAAAAACCCTATCCGGGTAACTCACCCTAAGCGAGATTCGAACTCACGACCTTTTGAATGTGAAGCAGACACGCTACCACTACACTATCTAGGCAGGCTTGAGAGGCCTTTGTTTATTTCAAATACAATTAATGTGCACGCGTTATTATTACAGCATACAAACTGTTAAGTTTTAAATAATTTTATTCCAAAACATAAATATTACATCGAGTATTCAAAAGGAAACAAATACATATTTTATTCCTAGCTAGTTTTAGAAAAAAATATTTTACATTTTGAAACTACAACATTATTCTGTATGGTACATGTGAAAAAACACAAGAAACATTCTAATCCATTGACAAATGAACATTTAGAAGTTATGTCTTTACAATAATGTGAACTGTACTATTTTTATGTGCCTCGTATAGCAGTACTTAAGAACTATTAAACTTTACAGATAGCTAAGAGAAAGTTTCAGCCTAGGAACTATCCATTTTTGCACATATCTTCGGTTCTGTGAAAGTAGCAGCTATTGAAACATACAAATACTCTAAAAATAATTTTCAGTCTTAAGGTACAATATTACCTTACTCTATTGAACAGCGCTTGAACAGATTTGAAACATTAATTAAACAAAATACAACATATAACTATTACTACTTTTTCTAAGGCATAGATGAAGACCTGGGATTAAAACCTGAAGGCACGAGGTTCAATAAGCTTGTCTTATCGTTGGTGTATGATTTACAACTTGGCCTTTCAAGCCAAGTATGTTTTAGGTTACGTCTTCGTAATTTCCTCCTCCTCTCTCCAAAATATTAATCTGTTTTAGGTAGGTACTTTAAGCTTATTAATACTTTTTAAATAACTTTTAAGACAGCCATTGAAAATTGTAACTCTGTGAGCATTCATTGCTATGACTTAAAAACACTACAGCACTTAATTTGTAAATATTTAAATCAATTTTATTTTCCCCAATTTCTATAGTAAATAGGTTGATATTTTAATAGTGGCAACAATGCTATGAAATTGAGTCAGGTAGGTTAGATGCTCATCATCCCTTAGAGCAAATGAATGCGCCCTCCCGCTTGATGACCGTGTGCAGCGATAACAATAAAAATTCAGTTTTGAACAAGTGCTCGTGGAATACGCCGCAATGGTTTCGAAGCAAGATTAGTGGAGCTGGTTCAAAATTGAATTCGCTAGATGTTGCTATGCAAGACAGTTCTACGTTTACAAGAGGCTTACCGTGCAGTAGTAAGGTAAGTCAAAGCCTTCAAGAAAAGACGACAGAACTAAGACATGCCTTGGCCTGGTCACCCTGATGTGTAGAAATAACGCGAACGCGTTAACGCTGTCGGATCCGAACGTCACGGTTCGTGAATTGGTCAACGATACAGAACTGGCGTCTTCGACTATGATCAAAATTCTGAAGAAGCGGCTAGGAATGTGAAACATTGTCTCAAGATGGGTCCCATATGATTTGCCCGAACATCAAAATGACTGCGATGAGATGCAGCTCGTACACATTTAGAGCGCTATGAACGCAAAGGTTGGGCCTTTACGGTGGATCATTACTATTGACGAGACCTGGGCAAAGCTTATGAACCACAGCTTAACCGCCAATCACACAAAAGGCGTCACAACGAGTCACCGCAGACCGCAACCAATGTGAAAGCTCTGCTGATCAGGGCCTAAAACTGAGATGGTGCTATCATAAAGCATACCGTTCCCCAATCAGGTACTGTTGCTGTGGAGTATTACTGTACATTTTTGCAAAATAATCTGCAAGTAATTCCTAAATAACCCATACATCATTCTGCATGACAATCCAAAGGCATATGCAGCAGGAGCTGTCTGATGTCTTGAATCGCTGGGGTTAGGAAGTGCTTTCCCCTCTTACTCTCCTCGCCTGCGGTGCGAAATATAGTAAAAGCGGGTGTTCAAAATCACACTCTCCGCATTTAAGCTGTTGCGACTAAGACCTTAAAATGAAAGAACCATTTCATGGGATCCGCTTGTGCACAGGTCACGTTCTCCAAGAAATACCTTTGCAACATCCAGATTAAGGTATTCAAGGGCTTCCACAACTTAGAACCTTATAAGTATGCTATGTATCTAAATAAAAATTAGTTGCCGCTATTAAAAAAAAATCAACCCACGTATAAACTTGAAGTTAGATTTGGTATATTTTATACTACTTGCTTGTTTTGTAGTTATTGGTATGGTAATTTGTTTCATTCGAATTTCAGTTATCAATTGTTTAGTACAAAATTTCAGTCTGCTGACTAAAGACAGGTCTATAATTATAGCTATAGTTGTTATCAGTTGTGATATTTGTTTTAAGCTTTTTTTTTGTAAAAAAATAGAAAAACTGATAGAAAATTTCGTTGCTTATACGACCCTTGATCTCTCCTAGAACATACAAAATAATGTGCAGTCTTAATTTAAAGTCTTTTGACTTCATATTATGAAATGACAGTTTTAATTGATAGTGAATTGAGTATTATATAATTAATAGTTGATATCAGATTGGCGAAAGAGTCTCTTAACCTCAAAACTTACATATTATAAAAACGAAGGGAACAAGCTCAGCCATCGAAACTCACATCAGTCTTACGAGTATAGAGGACAATTAAAAAACTCTTCAGTGATTTCCGTACCCTGCTGATCATTTTGAGTGTCAAAAGGAGTCCTACAGAGTTAAGGAGTCATAACGATGCTGTATTACAATAACTATCCAACATTTTACTATCGATACCTCCTCCGCAGCACACCTTTGATAAAAGTGAGACTGAATTCTACGGCTTCTATCCTAACTTAGATTACCATATGGAAGAAGTACTGTGCCGCCATTTTACACCAAGACACTGCGCAGGACGTATCAAAGGTACGTTTGTCAGCGAAGTACTTCGACAATACGTGGCTTCATGTCTTTTCTTTCAGCAATGTTATATTGTTGTTATCATCGTCACCGAATCATGTAGACAATTTCCTGGTTATCCAGTTCAGGCTAGACATATTGTGAGATGTTTGGGAAATATATTTAGAACTTATGCATGTGAATGGTAATTTCATCCGACGATGTCAAAATTGTCTTCGCGCGCAAATGGGCACCACTTTCAACAAAACTCATATATAGGTTAGTACTCATTACATATGTTACTAACATTCGTGAGTAAATAATGCGGAAGTTGAACGGAAAATCTCGCATTCTCAGTATTGGTACAAAACAAGGCACTATAGAAAGACCATGAAGGGTCAGAGCCTACCGTCTCATTACCATAGCCGTTTCGAGGCTGTACTCAGTACTACACATTTCCCAGCTACAAGATGACTACCTAGGTATGGCTATGAACCTTAAGTTCACAATGTATTCCTCATTATGCTAAGCTGGTTGATTGGTATCTATATAATGTCCGACAACGAAGTCATTTACTCCCATGTATTGCAATATTTTATTGTGATTTTGGTAAGCTAATTGAAAGTTGGGCAGTGGGGTAGTTTTAGTTTAGTTGTTGACTCCTTAAAATGGACACCATAACTGATTATAAGTGGTTATATAGTCCACTTCGTTTACCAATTCAAATATCAAAAGTGGCGTAGAACTGAAAACATCGCGCTCTCATTCATTGCAACACGAATCGGGAGGATGTTTGGATTTGTAGCTATACCTTTCCATTCTGTTGTGCAGAAAATGTGTGGACTTCAGCGCGAAATGAGGTAAACGATTGGAAGCATTTAAAATAGTAATATGGAAAAACTGGGCATATGACATAACAGACAAAAGAATAATGGACTCTAGTGGACAATAACCCGGGAAGCTAATGAAATCGCACAATCAATCGAGAATAGGAAGCAGATATCCCAACTTCTATTTATGTTTTTAATTTATCATCAAAGAACTAAGACAAGGATGTGGGAAGTCACCAATATTATTTAAGACACGTTTAGAAGATTCATTTGCAATGTGGTAAAAGTCATGCAAGACGATTAGACTAAATATCAATGGTCGTTTATTGCACATTTATTATTTGCTGAAGACCAGGTGATAATAGGACAGGATAGTGATGATTAGATCAGGAAATTAGTCGACGCATTTGAAGTAGATTAAAAATAAATTCCAATAAAACAGAGTATATAGTAACTGAAAGAAATTCAGTTTAAATCGCAATGACCTGAACATTAAAACAGAAAAGTAAGTCAACGAATACAGCGATATCAAAAGAGCACTCTAGTTTACGAAATCAAATACCGTTTCATCTGAATGCAGGTTTGTCAGCTTTGAAATTCGGTAATTTTAACCATTGTGATTCTTAAACTATCTGAAATTATCCACAACATAGACAGAGCTGAAATTAGGAAGCACTGAAGTCGCAGGAAGTAATCATGGTTACGCTTTTCACAGCCTCCTTGACACTCTTGTTGAATGATGACCGATACACCCAATAAGCATGCAGTTTGCTATGATCGGAAACAGGAAACTTGGCAAATGTTCCTGTTGCCGCTTTCCGGCCCTAGCAAGTTTCCCGTTGATTGTGCTAGTTGGCATTTGAAAACGAGAGTTAACCTTCTTCTTGGGCAACTGTGCACCAAGCTGCAAGGTTTAAAAAGAGCGTCTGAAGGAAAAACTATGCTAAAACATTTAAAACCTAGTTGGAATATTGGAATAGAGCCAACAGAGTTGGAGTGGAAGGAATTACAAATGGAAGAGAAAGCTTGGAGCAAAGAAAGAGAGGTAAACTTCAGGAGACTATAACAGTGTAATAACTATATTGTGCGGATATAAATTCGCATTGCTTAAAGGTACGCATAGGTGAAATCGCTATCCTTTGTAATCATGTATATATTTGCCTCAAATTTATATCACACAAAGTGTGATTCATTTCAATATCTTCAGTACTTTTGAATTTATTACTTATTTTACAATTATTTAGATATAAGCAAATGCTCCACATAGTGAATAATTAATAATTTTATTTATTCCAAAACATGTGAAAATCATGAAAATTTTTTAGGAAGTCTTTTGTTTAGCTGAAAAGCATTATTACTTTGTGAAACCCTTTTTATATAAATATAAGAAGCTAATGCAATGTAATAATTAAAATGCCCATTAATATAACACTTAAAAATAACTTACATGTTTTCATTTATTCTTTGTATATTTTGTCTTAGTTTTTGAAGCAAACTGACAAAGATTGGATCGAATCGAACATTTTAAATCTTCAAAAACATAGAGAAAACAGAAAACGAGAAATCAGCTTTAAAATTTTAGAAGAGCGGTTTCTCCACGTTCACAGAGACCTTTAAAAACGTCTTTGGCACTACTTTTACACATCACTGGGCGATAAATCAAATTTTTAATGACTTTTGGTTTAAATTACACCTATGCGCAATCTTAAGCGATTGATGATTAAGAGACTAAGTAATTGTCACGAAAAAAAGAACAAAAAATAGGAAAACTGTGAGCTGCAATTGCTGATCACAAATGAATGCAATCCTTAATGTTTAACAATTCTCACGGAGAACTAGCTGTCAGCACTGGAGACTTCAAACTATAACACTGAGGAACTTCATGGTTTCATCTAATTCCTTCTGTTAAAATAGTTAACTCTCGCATGCTCTTTGAAGTACACTGTGCTATTTAATAGCCTAAATCAAAAGAATGGAAGATAAGACCACACACTTCAGGAATCTTGTTCACCACTGTTAAACCAGTAAACTAGCTGAGGTACCTCGGTTTGATATTGCAGTCATACCACATCTGCAAATATATCACTACAGTACTGTAAGCGTCTCAGAGTCCATGTTAAGGTTTATCACAAACGCACGTTGAGGTAATGACTCGGTGCATGTCATCATCGGGAACGTTTCACTTTCTCGACGAAGAAAGTTTTCGGAGACAACTGGTTATCGTATCCGCACTTTCTTCATCATGTTCAACACTTTTAGAGTTGGGAAAGGGCACATTGGATAGAAGTTATGACACCCAGTACCGTCGACTCCTGCGATGAGCTGCCCCATGTGAGCGGCGAAATGGTATTTGGAAGTGACTTCTGCGGTGACGCTGATACTCGTGTCCCTAAAACAGTAGGGGGAAAAAAAAAAGGGTCAGAGTTTACATGATTTGGAAAATATCTTAAGAAATGTATTCTTTATTACATATATGCTTTAAGGGGAGACTAAACGTCAACATTTATCAAAAAAGTTACATTTTTAGTTTTGTGCAGAATTATTAACTAGAATCTCCACTTTATGATAGGGTATATTTAAACGTTGCAGGCAAATTACCTATCTTTTAAATATAATTTAAAATACTAGTGAAAGCTTTACTTAGACTAGACCAATTTAAACTAAAATAGATATAAAATTAAAGTTTATTCCCAGGAATTATAATATTTTTAAATAAAGAAATGAAAATAAAAAAGTAATAAAAAGTGAAATGTCTGATCTAAAATGGTTATAGCCACTTTAGATCAGACTACTTTATACTGGATGAATTTAACGGAATTTTGCATAACTGCTAAACCGTAAAGATGGACAAAAATTTACAACACAAAAAATGTAGAGCACCTTAAAACAAACAATTTATCTTTAATACATTTTTTTCGTGGATTTGACCGTTTTTGAGATACTCCTTGTTTTTGGTTTCAGCTTTAAAAACTTCTGTCCATACAAACAAAGAAACTTCAGTCACATAGCAACCAGCTTTTCACTATCACTTTAACCAATAGTACTTACTCCCTTATTTCGCTTCTACCTACAAGGAAGCAAGTAATAGGACTATTTCTACTGATTTTTTTCGATTAGTATGAAGTTAATAGAAGCATAAGCTTTTTAACAATAATTTGTTGAAGATAGTCATGTGAATGGAACACATCAGATTTTTCGAATATAGACTCAACAAATATTAAGTTACAAGCATGTTATATTTTGCGAAGGCTTGTAGTATTTCATTTTCTCTTAGAAAGTAACTTTTTAAACTTAAAAAGTAGCTTTAAAAATGTAAGTATCATACATTTGAAACATTGCAACAAAAATGTCTTGGAAACCGAATTCTTCCCTATATTTCTATTCTGAAGTTTATAATGGTACAAATTTAAGGACCCGTATTTCAGCGAGTAAAACACTAAATACGCTGTTGTTTCTTAATTCATTCATGCTAATCAAGACAGGCTATTAACAATAGTCAAAATTTTTAAAAGCTGTCATATGCGACCGACTAAAATTCGGCTCCCTTTGCAACACGGATGACGACTTCCTGATTGAGTACAGTGCAAGTTTGTTAAAATTGAAATCAATAACAAGGAATATCTCGGAAATATCTACAAAAAACGTATATGATATAAATTGTGTATTTTGACGAGGTATATATATTTTCCAGTAACTTTGTTGCCCTCCGTGGTGTAATGGTTACCATGCTAACTTCATATACCCAAGGTCGCGGGTTCAAACCCGGCGGAGGACGATGGATTTTGTCGGGTGTAAAAATCCTTAGCATGGCTTCCTTCGGAAGGGAAGCAAAGCCGTGGGTCCCGTGTCGTAGATTTACGGCACGTAAAAGAACCTCAAGCCTGATAGAGGCCTCTGAGCAAAATTAAGCGGACTTTCACGTCCAATTTAGAATGGGACGCTGAGAACCACAGCAGTTAAAGAGCGACCAGAAAAGGACCATTTTTTTCCATTAATTTTCTGTATATCACTTAAAGTTACCAGTTAAGCAAAAGCCATTACTAAAAAGAGGACGTAAGAGGCTATTCCTAGAAAATTCAAGATTAAACATTTTATTTGTCATTTAAATATCTTTATATACGGCATTTTAATCAAAATCGTGTTATTTTTTAGAAAATAAAAAAAAAACTGACAAATTATGCATGTGAAGGGTAGTTTGGGGTGGGAGTCTTTCTTGACAATTCGGTTCAACTATTAAAGCGGGAATGGAATGGCCCAGATTAGGCAATTTCAACCAATCGCGGACATCAGACTGGAGCGATATTGTCGAAAGATCTTATCGCAGCTGATATTCATTGCTTTGAAATCTTGTCGCACCTGACGTTCGTATGTTTAATCTCCTGTCTTGGTTATTGGTAACAAAGTGACAATCCAGGCAGCCAACCTTCATTTTTAATAATTGTCAGTTTCACAATTGTGCTTTCATTTAATTCAGTTACAATGTTTATTTAAGCTTTTATCCAGTTAATAATGTATTTAGTTAAAAAAGGGAGTGAAAATAATCATTATTTTTATTTCTTATGTATGATATGAGTGCAATAACCTCAAATAAAATAACGTTTGTTTCCATGTCATGTGTTGCTTTTAAAAACTGAAATAAAATAATTGTTCCCTTTCTCTATTGTTACTATCGATATTCGTACTTTAGGTGTAGATACGGCTGGCCATATCGATATTTCTTCAGCGAAGAAAGAAAAAAAAAAAAGTTCGGTAAATGAACATGGTCGAATGCATCATCTACCATTTGAGAACTAATGTATTACAGTCATAACGTGATAAAATCTCCCTTCCTAAATCTCTTAAATTAATTGACTCGCTTCGCCCTGGTCGTGAATTATCGATAAGATGAAAGCACTCGTGTTATTATTTATGATTATCTTCGTGGCAGAATAATAAACCTAAAAACGAAAAGTCTTTAAATACCGAACTTTATATTTGAGTGATGTACTTCATACACACAGACTTTTTTTTTGTAGTGTTTAATGCCCGCTTTTACTACTTATGGCACCGCAGGCGATTACACTGGAGATACATAGAATGAAGATGGAGCATTGGTGGAATGAAATGGCGGGGGAAGCCGGAGAACCCGGAGAAAACCCGCCCCTGCGCCACTTTGTTCACCATAAATTTCACATGCGGTCGCTTGGGATCGAACCCAGGTGAGAGGCGCGGCCTGCAGACCTTTCTCAAAATATTTTTTGTATCAGCGGTCCACAAATCTGTATTTCCGGTGATATCTCGGAATCGAATATTTGAGTGGAATACACTACTTTCTCTACTTACTATGTGCATTGTATGTACGTAGTAGAGAGTAAAATGGTGCTTATATTATTTCAAACGCTCAAGGACGTAGCTGAAGCTGAAGCAACCTAGCAGGGGGACAAAGAAGACCCTGTGTACAAGTTAGCAAATGCTGAGGCCATGGCGAGGAAGCCATATGTTTGCCGACTTTGTTTGCTTATTTGAACCACATTGTCAGCGAATGCGTACCTAATTAGGGAAAGCAAGGACTTCTCAGACTCTGTTAGGCGTTCCTTGTGGGGAGTTGCGTTCAGCTCACAGATCAGCTTTGGCAGGCAGGAGTTCTTGATTGTCGACAGCAGCTGCGCCTCCGCTCGTGCAGACTTAGCTGCCGCTGAAACAACAAACATTAACAGTTACACATTTGTTTTAGGAATCCTTGTATTAAAAATCTGATGTGCTCCATTCACATTACTTTCTCTACATCTTTGCAGCAAATTATTGCTTATGCTTCTATTTACTTCATACTAATTGAGAAAAATTAGCAGAAATAGTCGTATTACTTGCTTCCTTGCACATAGAAGCGAAATAAGGGAGTACCATAGGTTAAAGTAGTAGTCAAAAGCTGGTTGCTATGTGATTGAAGTTCCTTTGTATGGACAGGAGTTGACAAATTCCTGTATGAGATAAGTATCTTTTTTAAAGCTGAAACCAAAAACAAGCTATATGACATAAATTGTGTGTTTTATCGTGATTTACTTTTTTTGTGCAGTAAGTTTTTGTCTATTTCTTACGGTTTACCAGTTATGCAAAATTCAATAAAAGTCATCCAGAATAAAGAGGTCTTTAGAGGCTATTCCAAGAAAATTCAATATATACATTTTATTTAACATGTAAATATCTTGATCATAAAACATTTTAATCAAAATCGTTAGAGCCGTTTTTGAGAAAATCAAAATGTTCAACATTTTCTCCATGTAAAGGGTATTTGAGGGTGGGGGGATTTTCTTGAAAATCTTCGTGTCTTGGGAACTAAAATATCAAGTTTGGTATTTAACGCACTTTTCGTTTATGACAAATACATTTTTTTACACTTTTTTTTTTTTGATTCAAGGAGGTCACAAAATATATATTTCCGGTGAAAACTCGGTATCCAAATTTTGGTTGCAATACAATATCTTCTCTATACACTATGTGCATAGTACGTGTAGAGAAAGTAAAATTGGATTGTTCCATTAACACGACTTCTTCTATCTGTTCTGCAGACATATTATTCTTACAAAAGATATTCTTTTATCTATATCATGCTAATCGAAACAAACGTAAGCAGAGTCTTACTACTTAAACTACCTATAGGTAGAAGAGAAATAAGGGAATACACTAAGCTAAAGTGTGCTTAAATCTTTTAAAAGCTTTCGTTATGCAATTTACATTGGAATTCGGTTCTCTACCCGTGACCAGGAGTTAAGCAAAAGGTATACGAAGTCCGCATCTGTAGTGTGGGGCTAGCGTGTCTGCCTCTATTAAAGAGATTCCGAGTTCGATTCTCGGCTAGGGTGATTTACCCAGGTAATTTTTGTTTTTGTACCATGGTTTCCATTCTTCGTCCGATATAACTACCAAGCGTAGGACGTTATCTAAAAAAATAAAATAAATGAATAAATAACTAAATCAAACGGATGAAGACTTTACCACTGAGTACATTTTAAGTATTTTAAAATTGAAATCAATAACAGGGAATATCTCGGAAATGGTCAACTCCACAAAAAATATGTAAATGACATAAACTGTGTGTTTTGACGAGATCTTCATTTTTGTGAGTATACTTCTCTCTTTAATTTTTTACCAATTGTGCAGAAGTATTTCAAAATGAAAAGGACTTCAGGATCTATTCCTTAGAAATTCAGGATATAAAATTTATTTGCCGTTTAAATATCTTTAATATACGGCAATTTAATCAAAATCCTTATAGCCACTTTTGAAAAATCCAAAAATTAGAAAAATGTCCCGGTTAAAGGTTGGTTTGGATTGGGAGGGGCGGATTTTGCTGAAAATCTTCAAGAACTTAAATGTTTGGTTTTAACCGCTTTTTCATTTATGATTTATGCTGTACACACACACACAGTGACCTTTTTCAAAAAATGCCTTTTACTTTCTCTACGGTATTTCACCCAAAATTCGATATCAAGATTTCACCTGAAATACATATTTTGAGGTACCCTGAGTCAAAAAATGCATTTTTAGTGTGTATCTGTGTGAGTGTGTGTGGATAGCATCAGTCAAAACGAAAAGTCCGTTAAATGCGTAACTTACTACTTAAGTTCAGATTTTCCAAGGATGCGTCACGATGAAATTTAGAGAAAACCCCACACCCCAAACTAATTAATGGAACATTTTTTCGAAATTTTCGATTATCAAAAATGACTCAAATGAGGTATTTACATGTATATGCTGAACTTCTTAGGAATAGCCTCTGAAGTCGTCCTCATTCTGTATGCCTTTTGCATACTTGGTAAACCATAACAGATAGTCCAAAACTTACTACACACAAAATATAAATCTCTTTAAAATACACACTCACCCTCCGTGGTGTAATGGTTACCATGCTAACTTTATACACCCAAGGTCGCGGGTTCAAACCCGGCGGAGGTCGATTTATTTTTTCGGGTGTAGAAATTCTTAACATAGCTTCCTTCGGAAGGGAAGTAATGCAGTTTGTTCCGTGTTGTAGATTTACGGCACGTAAAAGAACCTCAACCCTAATAGGCCTCTGAGCAACATTAAGCGGTATTTACGCCCAGTATAGAATGGGACGCTGAGAACCATAGCAGTTAAGCGTCCATATATAACACGCCATTTACATCTTATTTAAAACACACAATTTATGTTATTTACATTTTTTTGTTGTAGAGCTAACCTTTTCTGAGATATTGCAGTTATTTGTTTGGATTTTAAAATACTTATGCTTTTCTTAAACGGGAAGTTCTCATCCATTGCATTGCTCTTTTGTTTCACTTCTAGCCATGGAAAGAGACTCGAATTTAAATGACAGTCGCATAGCGACAGTTATTAAGAATTTGACTCGCTTTAGCGAAGTGTACTCTCTTATTTCTCTTCTATTTATAAGGAATTAAGCAAGAAGACTATTTCTGGTAATATTTATCTTGATTGCTGGGATGTGTGTAAAAGATGTCTTTTGTAAGAATATTTTGTTTGCAGAAAAGATAGAGATAGTCACGTGACTTTGATGTACAATGTACTGCCGCAGCATATTAAAAACTTGGACAGTAATACTTTTAAAATAGCAGTTAAAAGACTTTTATTAGATGTATGTCTATATGTCGTTAATGAATATTTTAAAGTACTAACTATTAGTACTTCCTGATTGTGGATATTGTTGTTTTAAATTTTATTTTCCTTTTTATGTAATTGACAATGTCTAAGCAATGTAAATGCTATTAGACAATACATTGATTGAATGGAAGATATCACTTTTTTTCTGGACGTTTTAAAGGTGGTCTTAAAAATTGAGTACGCTTTCTATGGCAGCGCGAGATGCAGTAGTTAAAAATCGAAAAGACTTTAAAAATATGAACAGTTCCAACCAGTGACGGCTGCTGTGTAGGAGCACAAGAGCACGTGAACTTCCAATATTTCTTAGTGGATCTCGTTTTTCTCTTTCAGAAACATTTAATAAAATGCGCTATCCGGTGCCACTTGTTTAAATATACTGCGCTCTACTCTTCAGATTGAACACAGCCGAGAACCTGAGTATGTGACAACAACGCTTGTAGTACAGGCCTCATGTGCTAGTGTATTACTAACGTTTAGCAGCTCTGCGCTTGCGCGGCCAACAAACCAGCTTGGAATTTTACAGCCAGAAATGAGCACAGTGCGACCGTGCACATTAACACCTCCAGGGTTCTGTTTATCAGCGGGAGGTGCTGCTATCTTTGAGATTTAGTTGAAACTATCCGGAAGTGCAACGGCAGTCTTTGTGAGAGACGTTATTTTTCTTAGTAATTTGCATTTTATGCGAGAGTTAAGCTTAAGAGAGAGTTAAGCAGTTCAAAACAGAAAACAACCTCAACGAAGGAACTTTTCCGCAACTAACCGAGCTACTGTACATTATCATTACGACCATGACTACATCAGAACCAGAAATATGCTTTTCCACAATAAAAAGAATTAAAACCTTCACTAGGAGTACGATGGGTGAAGACCGACTTTCAGCACTGGCAATGCTTGCTGTTGAGAAGAAACTGGTCAACAGCATAAAATGCTTTAATCACCGAGTGATAGAAAAGTTTACACATTTGAAAAACCGGCGCATGGAATTTCTGTACAAATAAATTTGATGTTAATTGCGTAATTTCTTTGCAATACTGGGTGGGTGACGATTTGTGTAACAAATTTATAATTCTTGTTATTAGGCACTATCATTGTTTCTAACATTACTAGATTTGATGTTGCGGTGACGGCGGTAGCAGTAGCGGCAGCGGCTGCGGCGGTGGTAAATTGCTGATTTTGTGAACACCTAAATTTTTAATCCACGAGCCGCCACTGGTTCCAACCGTTAATAACGGCCATCTCGGAAATAGGTGATGTCAGAAAAAAAGTTATTTTAAATAAATTATGAGATATAATGAGACCAACATATTTTCTTTTGCATTTGTTTTCGGCTATTGATTATTATTTATAGATTAGGCTTGATTATATAAATTTTCTTCCGAATAAAGAGGGCTTCTCTACATGTTTTCATGTATCTGAAATAATTTTTATTTTAATCAAAATCCTTAGTACCATCTTTCAGAAATAACGTCGAAAAATGTTCAATATAAGAGGTAGTTTGGGTTGAAAATCTTTGTGATGCATCCTTGGAGCTACTGAACTTAATAACCAAGTTTGATATTTATACATCCTTTCGGTTTTGAGTTATGCTATTGTAACACACACGTGGGCCTTTTTTCTAAAGTATTTTTCTTTTTGTTCGGGGGGGTCTCAAAACATATTGCCGATGAAATCTCAATTTCCATTCTTTGGACGAAATACAACACATCTCCTACTTATACATAGTAGAGAAAGTAGTGTTAGTTTGTCCACCTTCTACCGTTTATTTGATATTTTTGTTCAACTTTTATTTATCTACTTCATGTTTATCCAGATAAAACGTTGCGGAAATCTCTTTCGTTGTAAGTACAGGAAGTTACAGATGACGCAATCAGATCTTTATTTGCTGGTGTTGAAATTCTATTCTCTTTCCATGACATCACGAGAAGCAGCTAAACTCACACAAGAATTGAAAAATCTAATGTGTTCCATTCACATGACTTCCTCTACAACTCTGTAACAAATTATTGTTTAAAAGATGATTCTGCTACCCACTTCTTGCTCATCGAAATAAACATTAGCAGAAATGATCGTATTACTTAGTTCCTTGTGAGTAGAAGGGAAATCAGGGAATACATTAGACTAAACCAATAGTAAAATATTTTAAAAGTGGGTTGCTATGTGATTGAAATCCGTTTTTTTTTTCTTTCTTTTTAGTGGCCAGCAGTCGACAGCTTTCCAAATGAGAAACGTTTAAGTATTTTAAAACTGAAACCAATAACAAATGGTCAACTATACGAAAAAAATGTAAATGACAAATTTGTGTCTTTTAACGCGATCTAAATTGTTTTGTTATGTAAGTAAGTTTTTGTCTATGCCTAAACGGTTTACCAGTTATTAAAAAAAAAAAAGGCAAAAGGCGTCCAGAATTAAGAGGTCTTCAGAGACCATTCCCAAAAAAATTCTAGATATACATTTTATTTGTCATGTAGATATCTTTAATATATGGTATTTTAACGAAACTCATTAGAGCTATTTTTGAGAAACTCAAAATTTTAGAATTTTTTTCCACATAAAGGGTGGTTTAGGAGGGGGGCTTTTGCTCAAAATCTTCATGTCACTTCCTTAAAATAAACTACAGCTTTTTTATTCAGGGAACCTCAAAACATATATTTACGGCGAAATCTCGGTATCGAATTTTTGGGTGGAATACAATATCTTCTCTATACACTATGTACATTGTGCGTGTAGAGAAAGTAAAAGTTCAATCCAGTAACAACGGATAGGCCCGCCTCTGTAATGTGATGATAATATGTCTGCCTCACATTCAAGAGGCCCCGAGTTCGAATCTCTTGCAGTGAGTTACCCGGAGAAGGGTTTTGACTTTCTATGTTTAGTACTAGAGAAAGTATTGCATTTCATTAAAAATTCGATTCTGAAATTTCAGTGGAAATATTATATCTACGTTTTAGGTTCTCCTGTATAGGTAATGATAATAAAACAGCTTTCATTGTTTTAGAAAAACGTCCATGTGTGTGTGTGTGTGTGTGTGTGTGTGTTCGTAACTCAAAAACGCAACGTCGATTACACTCCAAACTTGATATTTAAGTTCAGCGTCTGCCAAGGTCGTGACACCAAAATTTTCAAGAAAATTCCCCCCTTCCAAACAAGATGTAGTAACAGTATTCTTGGCAGTGAAAGCAAAAGGGGAGCCTTATCAATAAAAAGTGCTTTCAATGTCTGGCTAGGGATTTTAAAATGCTGACACTGAGAGATGTCTCTTTACGTATTAACTTAGTTGTAACAGGCGGAAAGACAACTGTAAAAAACAAAAATACGACTAGTACCACTAGTTATATATTGTGTGATTGGAGATATTTGAAGCTTGATATTGATTTGAAATAGCAGGTTTTGAATTCGGAACTAAGGGGGTTTAACTTAATAGAGTGATTACCTGTTAATTTTCATTTCTATCACATCATTACTCATTTTTGCTAAAAATTGGCGTGAAATTATGCTAATTTGTGTAAAATGTTCAACACAAAACATCACTAACAGAAATTATTAATGCGAATTTTTAAAATAATTTGCAGCACAAAATCTTAGTCTCTTGTATGAATAATTGCCGGCTATCGTAACACGCTTATAAATTAACACGGACTGATTCATTCACCTGCGGTTTGCAGTCTCGTGGTGAAATGCATTTTAATATCCCAGGGATAAACTCTATGTCTGGGCTTTCATTACAAAAATCTGACGTGTTCCATCCACATGACTTACTGTAGCTATTCTGCAACAGATTATTTTACAAAAGTTGATCCATCCCTCTTGCTATCATAATAAACAGAAGAACAGAATAGGTAGTAAATTGTCGTGTAACTATTTCTTTGTAAGTGCAAGGGAAATAAGGGAATACACTAGGCTAAACCGGCAGTGAAATTTTTGAAGCTCATGATTGAAATTCGTTTCTTTGCACGGACAGGACTGACAAATTTCCATATCAGAAAAAAATTTAAGCTCATATTTTAAAACTGAATCCAATAACAAGGAATATTTCGAAAATGGTCAACTCCACGAAAGAAAATGTATATGTAATAAATTGTGAGTTTTAAAGAGTTCTTCCTTGTTTGTGAAGTTTTTGTCAATCTCTTACGGTTTACCAGTTATCAAAAAAGTATCCAGAACAGAGACGTCTTCGGAGACTATTCCCAGAAAATTTAAGATATGCATTCTATTTATCATGTAAATATCTTTAATATACGGTATTTTGATCACATTGTTATAGCCATTTTGAGAAAATAAAAATTTTCGAAATTTTTGCTATGGTAGTTTGGGGTGGGGAAATTTTTCTCAAAATCTTCGTGTTGCATCCTTGGAGAACACTTAACTCAAATTTGTTATGTTACCGACTTTTTGTATTTTTTTTATTGGATACAGGATATTCTAAAACGTGTATTTCCGATGAAATCTCGCTATGGACTTTTGGATGAAATACAATTTCTTTTCTATCCACTATGTGCATTGCAGCCAGAGAAGGTATTTCATTCCTTATATATATTTTAAGGTCCCCTGAGTCCTAAAAACATTTTTAGTGTGTGTGTGTGTGTGTGTGTGTGTGTGGAAAGAATTGCGCAAAAACAAAAGACCGCTAAATGACATGTTGACTTTTTTGGGGATAGCCTCTAAAGGCCACTTCATTCTGAATGACTTTTGTATAACTAGTAAACCGTAAGAGATGTAGAATAACTTACCACATAAAATTGTGGATCTCATTAAAGCACGCAATTTACAGTTTTTTTAGATTTAACCGTTTTCGAGATATTACGAAGTATTGATTTCAATTTTAAGGTACTAAACATTTTTTGTTCAAACAAGAGATATCTTGCTTTTCGTTTCTCTTTTGTTTATTCCTAGCAAGCAAAGAGAACCGAATATTAATTAATTCACTTAGCGACCGGCTTTCAAAAAGTGTGACGTATCATTTTTAGCCTAGTGTATTCCCTTACTTCCCTCCTACTTACATGGAAGCAAGTAAAGACCTTTTCCGCTAACGTTTATCTCCATTAGCATGA
Organism: Hymenopus coronatus; assembly: GCA_030762935.1. NCBI lineage: Eukaryota > Metazoa > Arthropoda > Insecta > Mantodea > Hymenopodidae > Hymenopus > Hymenopus coronatus. The sequence goes on from CM060895.1 coordinate 38,143,557, forward strand.
AGTAGATATAAGAACAATCTTTTGGAAGGAAAGTTTGTTTGTGTACAAGCAAGAGAAAGCTATTTGAGTGTAAGATTTTTCGAGTATACAAAGATAAGGTCGGTGATTATGCAGAATTTACGCTCATACATGATTTCTTTTGACATAAGCACGCTTGAAGAGATCAAAATGCTACATTTAGAACGATCTGGCGTAGCAACTTGGCTGGTGACGTCGCTTTCAAGGACATGAACCAGTTAACCTCGAGTTCGGTCTAGAAGAGAAACTGCTCCATCTACATGCAGAGCAACGCATTTACGCGAACCTGTCGATACCACCATGAGGCACACTTCCAATGCCTTTTTACTTTCTCTAGCCCGTATGTACATAATGAACAGAGGGTATTGCATTCCATAAAAAATTCGATACTGAGATTTCACCGGAAGTATATGTTTTGTCTCCCGAGTCCGAAAAAAAATATTAGAAAAGGTCCGCGTGTGTGTGCCTGTGGACAGCATAGCTCAAAAACGAAAAGTCTGTTAACTACCACACTTAGTACTTAAGTTTAATATCTTCCAAGGATGTTTCAAGAAAATTCCCCCACTCCAAACTACCCTTTACATGAAAACATTTTTGAACATTTTGGTTTTGTCAACAATGGTTTTAACGATTTTGATTAATAATAATGTATTAAACATATTTACATCACAAATAATATGTATATTTTAATTTTTTTAGAAATATCCCTAGAAATGCTCTTTAAACTGGATACATTTTTCATAACTGGTAAACCGTTAGAGATAGGCAAAAATTGTAGCTCTTGTTAAAGCAGACAAATTTGGTCATGTGCAATTTTTTTTTTATTTTTTTTTAGAGATGACCGGTTTTGAGACATTCCTTGTTATTTAGTTTCAGCTTTAAAATACTTACTTTTCTTATACGGGAATTTATAAACTCCTGACTATACAAACAAAAGAATTTCAATCACATAACAACCGGCTTTTAAATGATTTGATTATCGCTTTAGCCTACAGTACTCCCTTATTTCCCTCTACTTACAAGGAAATATTCTACAAATTCTGCTTATTTTTATCTCGTTTTGATGTCGATGAAATAAAAATCTTTAGTAAGAATAGTTTGTATACGGAACAGCTAGAGACGGTTATGTGAATGTGGCACATATATTTTTTATTTTTTCTAATATTATGTATTTAAGGTCGCGGAGCTCAGTGTTTTATTTTTGCGACAACATTACTATCATAAAATATAAACATTATATAAGGACAATAATGGAACAACAAAAATATTTCTGAAACATACATAGAACATTACATAGGTAATTAACTATATAATTACAAATCACTAAGCAATATAAAGTTATGTGATAAGAGTTTAAATTGATTTATACTAAGAACTATTTAAAATAACAAATAGTATTATAAAAGAACTTTGGATCATTCAGAGCGGTGGTAATTCTTAATATTTTGTGTTTCTTTCTAAATGTGACGTATAATGGTACTTTCTGTATGAAAGTGGTTTACGGGCAGGAAAATTTTACAGCTGCTGCACTCCGTCGCCTCTTCTTTGAATATTAGATAATAGTGCGTTAACTTGGCGTGTCCAATTCTTAATTTTGTCATTAAAACTTGATCTGTTCTCTGTAGCTTGTATATGGCTGCAAGTGTTTGTGGCTTTTATTGTAGGGTATGGCCCAAATGTTTTTAATATTTTTATTTGTACCTTTGCTAGAGTAAAATTAAATTAAATTGAGTTTTATTTATAGACGCTTTTTAATTGCTGCGGTTCACAGCGTTCCACGTGGCAGTGAAAGACCGCTTAATGTTGCTCAGATGCCTCTTTGTCAGGCTTGAAATGTGCGTAAATCTACGATATGGGAACATCGATTTTACTTCCCTTCCGAAAGAAGCCATGCTAAGGATTTTACGCCCGAAAAAGCCGGTCGGTCCGCATTGCCACGCTCGCTAAGACGTCTCGCTTTGGTGCTTCGTGGGCAGGGGATCGTGGGTTCGAGTCCCGCCTTGGGCATGGGTGTTATATGTTTGTGCAATGTCTATATGTTTGTGTAAAGGAACAGTAAAACCAGTAATCATACAGGGGGGGGGGGATGTAAATAGGGGATACAGCGCCGGAGTCCTGACCAGACTCCGATAATAAAAAAAACATACATGGCCTCCGTCGGGTTTGAACCTGCGATCTTGGGAACTAGAATAATATGTTACCTCTAAACCACGAAGGACTATTTATTGTACCAAAGAGTGACAGAATATAATATAAACCTTGTTGACCATCAACTATTTTTAAAGAAAACAAGTCTTTTATTCAGGGATAGGCAATAGTAGGCGTACAGTAATATTAAGCTACTGAAATAGAAGTGTCCATCTTCAAGTGCTTAGAGCAGTCCTTGGGAGCTGGTAAACGGAGGGAAAGTGTGGTGTCTCCCCATGCCACCTGGAGTTGTTATCAAGACTGTCGTTCAGCGTGTAAAATACAACAGTGGCGGAGCTAGCCAACTTGAAAGGCGAATGAATGGCTGAGCACCAAAATATGTGTTGCAGTCTTTCTTCCTTAAATGAGTTTACAAACCTTTTTTTCGAGCGTATACTAGAACCCTTAACACATTTTCTACACACAAATTTAACAATGTCAGACTTAATATTAGACACAGAGAGACGCAGTATTGATAGAAGGGCAACTTCATTTAAACTGGAGCGTTATCACTCTTAGTACACCACATTTTTACTTTCTCTACACGTACTATGTACATAGTGTACAGATATGGTATTGCACTCCACCCAAAAATTCGATACCGAGATTTCACCGGAAATATATGTTTTAGGGTCCCCTGTATCCAAAAAAAGCATTTTCAGATAAAGGTCCGTGTGTCTCTGAACACGATAACTCAAAAACGAAAAGTCGGTAAAACACCAAACTTTGTAATACCCAGGGATACGACAAGAAGATTTTGAGAAAAATCTCCTCACTTCAACTACCCTTTACATGAAACTTTTTTCAAACATTTTTATTTTCTCAAAAATGGCTGTAACAATTTTGATTAAAATATCATATATTAAAGATATTTACCTGACAAATATAATGTATATCTTGAATTTTCTGGGAATAGCCTTTGAAAACTACTTTATTCTGGGTGAATTTTACGGAATTTTACATAAATGCTAAACCGTAAGAGATGGAGAAAAACTTACTTCACAAAAAATGTAGAGCACTTTAAAACACACAATATATGTTATATGCATTTTTTTTCGTGGAGTTGATCGTTTTTGATATATTCATTGCTTTTGGTTTCAGCTTTAAAAAACTTAGACTTTTCTCACACAGGACTTTCTGAACTGCTGTCCATACAAACAAAGCAACTTCAATCACATAGCAACCACCTAATTTTTTCTCGATTAGCATGAAGAAAGTAGAAGCACAAGTTTTTAACAATCTTTTGTGTCAGAGATGTAGAGGAAGTTATGTGAATGGAATACATCAGATTTTTATAATCATATCAGCTTTACCATGCTGATTAGCATATGCAGAATTGAAACATCGTCCTACGTTATACTTTTTCATGTAGCACAACTGTTTAGAACTCGATAAACATTCGGCTTTTTTACCATTTTGAGCACAGAAATAATCAATTTTCATTCTACGCGAAATTTGTATCTAGCATTCTCGTGTGCTATCCTCAATGAAACGTCCTATCTGCTGTTATTCGTCATGTATACAGCTAAGCAGGCACAGCGGATTGGATAAGGAAGGGGTGGCAATAGTCGAGAGCAAGTACCCCAAATCTGGTTTAGAGTGAGTTTAACAAGCAAAAAATCGATGTGTTACACTCCCATAACTTTTTCTATCTATTCTACAAAAGCTTTTTCATTTATCTACTTTATGTAGGTAGAAGAGAAATAAGGAAATACAGTAGGCTAAAGCAATAGTTATATATTTTAAACCGAACGAATGGCTCAGGCAGAAGCGTCTGTGATAGACATTCGGAAGGTCCCGGATCAAATCCTGTGGGTCGATCAATCTGGTTGGAATTTTCTCCCTCGGTTGTCAAGGTAATTACCGGATTGGATATTTATAGGTAATGTCACGATCCAAAGTTCCTCCTTCAATCTCAAACATGTTAAAACTGAAAATATCGACTACGCTGCCATTTATCCATAGGTAGTTATAGCAGCTAGACTAAATGACACCTTAGCGCCATATGATTTTCGCGGAACATAGTAGTATGATATACGGGGATGTGGCTTTGAAGGACTGGTTAAAACCCTGGCATCTGACTACGGGTAGAGATCATGATGTCTGGCTGTACACGCCGTTGACAACGGATGGTGATCAACTAATCTATGGCACCCTATCGCCACGAAGTAGAATTGGTATGGTACGGGGATGAGTCCTGAGGTATCTTATGGAATAGAACCATCGCCATATGACTTAGAAGTTAAAGCGACTTAAAATAAAATAGTATAAAACATCTTTTACAAGCCAGTCGCTACATGAGGTGTTGAAATTAGCTTCTATTTCGTGGGGAGAGCAAAAATATAAAACAAGGTATGACGGCTTCTGGTTTGAAAAAGGTGTAAAATACCTAAAGGAAATTTTAAACCAATAACAAGGACTATTTCGGAAATGGCTGCTCGCAAAAGAACAAACAAACAAAAATAAAGTAAAAAAAAAACTCAAGGTTATTCCCAGATGTACAATTCATTTGTCATGAATTTATATTAAAACAATATTGTATTTTAATCAATATTGTTAGAGTTATTTTTTAGAAAATCTTCGAAAAGTGTAGTTGGGTGTAGGAGGTTTTTCTTGAACATATTCTGTTGCATCCTTAAAGTATATAGAATTTAAGTATGGAGTTTATTTAACCAACTCTTCGTTTATAAATTAAACCAAATATTCTCAAGTTTTTCCTGATTTCAATGTGAAATTATTCTAAAATGTAAAATTCTCATTTTTTGCCGCATGAGCTTCTTATTAATAACATTTTATGACTGTTAGCTAACATAACACCTAAGCTTAATACAGCGTGTTATGCCATTCGAACTCTGATTAACCTTCATTAAATCGATACACTTAAATTAGTTTATTTTGCGTATTTTAATTCCACTGTGGAATACGGAATAATTTACTGGAATAATTCAGTAGATAGTAAACGCATATTTGTAATATAAAAGAAAGTTACACAAATAATGTGCAACACCCATAGTAAACAGGAAAATATACTTTCATAAACTGGGCATTCTAGCATTACCTTGTGCCCTTATGAAACGACTCGCGACAAAAGCCAAAGATAAAGAACATATTATATTATATAATATCTGGAGTGTTTATTCTTTCTCTATCTGTTCCACAAACAACATTTCTTACAAAAGATTATTATTTGATATATATCATGCTAATTAAGATAATCGTTACCAGAATTGCTCTTATTACTTGCTTCCTTGTAAGTAGAAGGGAAACAAGAGGATGTACTAAGCTAAAACGATAGTCAAATCTTTTAACAGCTGGCCACTATGTGCAACAATTTAAATTCGGTTCTCTTTGCTTCCTAGGAGTAAACAAAAGAGAGACGAAAGATTCGGAATATCTCGAAAACGGTTATCCACAAAAAAAAAAAAAAACAAAAAAAAAAAAACTATACGGTATAAATTGTGTATGATATGTTAGAGAAAGTAATAAATCATACACATAAATCATAGCGAAAGTTAAATACAAAATTCCATGTGTATAAAGCTAATCGTGTCAAAAGGTAATTTAAAAAACCATTTCGGAAATTGATGCGAAAAATCTGATGTTTTCCATTCACTTTATTTTGTCTACATCTCTGCAACAAATTATTGTTAAAAAGCTTATGCTTCTATTAATTTCATGCTAATCGAAAAAAAAAAATAGCAGAAATAGTCTTATTACTTGCTTGCTTGTAAGCAGAAGAGAAATAAGGGAGTAGAATAGGTTAAAGTGATAGTCAAATGGAGCACCAACTTCGGGTTTGAAGACACTGCATATGCTTATAAACATTACACTTCAAATGGCGACCAGCTGTGGGGGGCGTTAAAGTTATTGCTTCGTTTCTTGAGGTCACCGATTCTTTGCTGATTTCAAGAAATATAATTATGTATTTCAACTGGTTTAAGGTGATAAGATACAAAATGTGGATGATATTCCTATCGGGTACGTGACTTAGCTTGCAGCGTTTGATGTGCACAAACAGTGTATACGTGACTAGTCGAAGTCGGAAGGATACCTATCCTAGCCTCTGTACACAACTTGTATGTACCTACATGCCATGCATCGGTGACGTAATTCACATGCCTCTCTAGGAGGACATCACACAAGTCTCTGGTCAATGTGACGCACACCGGGAATTACGTATTTGATTGATTATTAATTATCCTCGGTACAATACTAATTTAGCTGAGTACAGGACCCCTTCATGGTATTAGCATGGAGTTATTAAAGAAACAAAACTCCGCGGATTTGGACCAGAAAATATTTGTAGCAAGAAAGAACCTTCAAGCGGGATGGCTTAAGAGAACCTAGGATTCAGAGGTCCGACGTTGAAATACAGCGCTGACCAATTTGATTGCGATTTTTTTTCACAGTTTCAGTCATCAAAGTAAATACCGGATTGGATATTTAATGTCAGTACTAAAATTCCACCTCATATATATCATTAAACAGTATAAAATGAAAATATATAACAATAACGAATGCTCTGCCAACTATTCGCAGATAATAACGGCAGATAGACTGAGCAATAGCCTGACGTCACACTATAGAAGCAGAGGTACAGTTGCCTATCACTAAGGCCTTTCAGGTCATGTTATTGTATGGGTGCAGAGATGAGACACGGAAGGTTAATTGACCGCCTAAGAACCTTTGCAATGACCACAGAGTTAACGCGACGCGCGCGCAAAAAATAAATAAATAAATAAATAAATAATAAAATAAAGAGCAGATGTGCGAGGAAAGAAAAACGGAGCAATGCATCCAAGACACATATGTGTGCGTGTGTGTAGTACATTTGGTGTGTAACTTCACAGGAATTTCTTTACTCTTTAGCAATTTATTTATCCCCTCCACACTATACGATTAGTTTAAAATTAATTATTATATCCTTTTAACTTAGTTCACAATAAATATTAACCCAGAAATGGTTGTATTAAACAATACCAGTGTATAGGATTCAGTAAGAGGAAACAACATTCAACTGTTTATATCACAAGCTTATTTTTTTTAAATAATTAACTCGTTTGGTAAAAGGCTGATGTTTTACACCCATGTGACTTTCTCTGATCATTGTCCCTTATTATTGTTGAAGCACTATTACAAATCCTTATTTTTTTATTTAGTTCACGTTAATTAGATAAACGATTAAATTACACATTCATTGCAACTGCAAGGGGGATGGATAGAAGAGGCATGTCTCTAATAAGTGAGTCGTCTAAATGACTGGTCTTGACTAATTCTGTATGAAATCAGCAAAACTAAATACTTCAAAAGTATTAACTTATAACAAGGAAACCTAGAAACAGCTGATTATTTCAATAAGTTGAAAACTTCTTTGAATTTAACATTTTTAATCTAGTAAGCTTTCGTCTAGCTGTAATGGATTACAAGATATTCGAAATGATACAGGAATTCATTTTGAAAGTAGGGTAAAATTCGAGATATACTTTTATGTCTCACACAAACAACTAAAATATAGCAGTATTTGAATTAACATTTTAGTGCTGTTTTTAAAATTTTTACAAAGTCCAAATTAAACACTTTTCCATGTGAAGGTTAATTTGGGACATTTTCTTGAAAATCTTCGTTCTAAAGCAGAAGCTTAGCTTTAAAATTTGGCAATTATGCAACATCTCGTTTTTAATTTGTGCTGTTCACGGGCATAACTTTTCCCCAAGGTTTATTTTAAATTCATGGGATAAAACAGCTTGGTATTTCAGGCGAAATCGCCATTTGGAATTTTTGGTTGGAATAATACCTCTTTTTATCGTAGGTAAACAATAGAGAAGGTTAAAAAATAAACAAGATACATTTTCAGACATCTTACGCAGATGGCGCATTAAACGAGCTTCAACCTGGGACACTTGCAACAACGAATAATTTGAAAACGGTTAATGATTCATATATCTGTGTGCTCATTTTCGGCCTTTGGAGCGACACTAATACAGATCTATTCACTTCAGCTCCTTACCTGTTTCCATTGAATTAATATCGTTGCATGTGTTTTTTGTTTGTTTTATTTTTGTTTTGAGATTTGTGTTGGAAAACGGCGCAGAGGCGTGTGTATTCTCCGAGTTCTGCGGTTTCCCCCGCCATCGCATTCCTCTATCCTCATTCCATGGATCATCAGTGTCATCAGTTGCGGTGCCACAAGTAGTAAAAGCGGGCGTTAAACACACAAAAAAAAAAAGCAATAACAAGTTAAAACAAGACTAAAGCGACCAGAAACCTTACAGGAGCTGAAGCGAGCACTTCTTGAAGAATGAAGTCCATTTTTGATGTTTAAAAACCCAAAAATGACCTAACAAAAGTTTTCATTAGCCCGCCTGGGTAATGTGGTGGTATCGTGTCGCCTTACATTTAAAAGGTCGTTCGTTCGAATTAGGCGTCGGGCAACAAAATTCAACGAAGGGCTACCATTCCATCGGAGCGCCCTCGTTAGGTCTCTTGGGGATTACAATCCCACAAGCCACCGCTTTAGGCTTCCCCGCATGGCTTGTGGGCATCCCCGGTAACGAAGGAGCACCTCCAACAGCTGCTACGGCTAAGCTTCTTACAATCTTTCAAGAGTTGCTTGGATTCAAAATTAAAACCTCAAAATAGACATTTTGAATAAACTCACACCAGCGGTGCACAAGGGCCGTTGCACCATGATAGGCATCCGTCGAAGGGCAACACTTACCTCCTCCCGTCACTCCACAACCCCAACACTCACCCGCCATCCTGCAAAAACCGACAATCCCGTCAGAACGTGGTTAAGTTCTCTCTGGGAACAGGGACACGTCTATCGCACCTCGGACTGCCCTCAGCCTGCCAATTGCTCTGGTCTGGTCTGATCTCGCTTAGGGTGAGTTACCAGGATAAGGTTTTTTTTTTGGGTTTTCCCCTTATCCTGAGAAGACGAATGTCGAATAACTTTAAGCTCCATGGACCCCGATATCATTTGAGCATCATTTCACCAATTTCATTAATGCATTGTCCGATATGACTAACCAGATTAAAGGACGTTAAAACTTTCATTGTTTGACGTCCTTTTTATGATTTCTCAATACCGCTATTGTTTTGTTTCTATTTGTTGTAATACACTATCATTTAAGATGATTAATAAAACAATCGCTTGTTTAAGTATATATTGTTTCATTTTACAATAATGACTTAAATATGTCAACAATGTAAAACAAAATATAATCCAATATATAAGTGTCCTGAGTGTATTTAAATTAATGCTTATATCTCGATTAGCATGCAGTAGATACAAGAAAACGCTATGGTAATAATAGTTTATTGCAGAATGCATAAGAAAGTAAAATAGGATTTTTAAAAACTTAATACAGAAACATAGAAATAAAGGAGTGCATTCCTGGTTAGAGATAAGAATTAAATCTCATTGCATCACGTAGGAATGGCTAACAGATAGCTTTCTGCATCTTATGAAACACTTCCCGTCTTCATTTATGACTAGCATAAAGAGGCATTTTACTGCTGATTAACGAGTCATGTTGTCCGTATAGCATCTAACAACGTACTTTCAGTTTGCCATTGTTTGAGATTACGTCAGACGCATTTGTGCCAAACTTTGAAAAAGAACCTTTCAAGTATGTTGCGGCATATATAGAGACAAATGAAAAATGATTACTTTCCTTGCCTATCATTCAGTAAGTGAAAGGTCACAATAGGAGACTGCCGGGTTTACATCACTGAAAGTATGATAAAATGAAAGTGATGGGTGGCTTAGAAACGCAAGTTAACACTCAAACGGAAATACTTCAATTCTCAGGAGGTTTACACTCTCTACCATGTACATCGTAGGTAGAGCATTCATCGGAAATCTCAACATGTTTTGAGACCCCTGAAATGCGGATTTTTAGAAAAAGGTCGTATGCGTGTCTGTGGTACCTGTAAATAACATGACTCAAAAAGGAAAATTCGGTTAAATATTGATCTTGGTAATTCAGTGTCTTTCAAGGATGCGGCACAAAGATTTCAACGAAAATCCTCCCAACCCAAACTAATGGAGGATTTTTCAGAATTTACGTTTTCTCAAAAATGACTCTAAGGGGTTTGATTAAAATGTCAGTGATTTTTGCATAACTGTTAAACCGTAAGAGATAGGTATGCCACATGTTACTAAAACCAAAAAACAAAAAGCAACCAAAAACCAAAAATAATGTGTGTTCCATTCACATGAATTTCTCTACATCAGTGTAACACATTATTGTTAATAAGCATATTCTTCTCTATACTATATGATAATAGAGATTAACATTAGCAGAAATTGTCTCAATTACTTCCTTGTAAGTAGAAGGAAAATAAGGGAATACACTAGGCTAAAGTGAGTCAAATCTTTTAAAAGCTGGTTGCCATATGGTTGAAATCAGTTTCTATGCATGACCAGAAGAAAAGTTGAAGTATTTTAAATCTGAAACAAATAACTTGAAATATCTCAGAAATGGTCAATTCCACGAAAAAAAAAGTGTGAAACATAAATTGTGTGTTTTAACGCGATCTACATTATTTATGTAGTAAGATTTTGTCTATCTGTTAGATTTACCAATTATACAAAATTCAGCAAAACTTTAGAGGCTATTCCCAGAAAATTCAAGATATACATTTTATTTGTCATGTAAATATCTTTAATATACGGTAATTTAATCAACATCGTTAGAGCCATTCGATATTTTTCCACGTAAAGGGTAGTTTGGGGTGGGGGGATTTTTTTTTTCAAAATCTTCTTGTCGCATCCCTGGAAGGTACTAAACTTAAATACCAAGTTTGGTATTTTACCGACTTTTCGTTTTTGAGTTGTCGTGTTCACAGACACACGGACACACACACACGGACCTTTTTCTGAAAAAACAAGAGACCCTAAAACATAGATTTCCGGTGAAATCTCGGTATCGATTTTTTTTGGTGGAGTGCAATACCTTCTCTATACACTATGTACATAGTACGTGTAGAGAAAGTAACAAATGAGATTTTAGGAATATTATTCTTCGTGTCCATATAGGCTAATCATTGTTATTTTATTCACGAAATGGTCTTATTAAATACAACTCGAGCTACAAATCTTCTTTAGACAAACAACAAGTTGCTCGCGAATTTATCGATAAAAGTTGGAGCTCTGGTTATGTTACTTATGATGAATCGCTGCTTGAAACAGTCATTTATGCCTCCATAGAGATACAAGGGTTTCTATCTTTGTGAGCGATGTAAGTACGTGTTCATGGAAATAACATTATCTACGATAAGAACCAAGGTTAACTGCTTGTTTCTGCAGATGTATTATCTGAAAGAAAACTGAGTCTGCCCTTCTGGGTCTCCGCTGTAACGCTTGCGTTTGAAGCTATCACAACAATCCCATTGTAGCATGAACTGTATTTTAAACCTATTTTCAAAATGTCCGCCCCCAGTATTGGTCTTTCGAAAATGCAAAGGCATTATATCTTTTTTGTTCTATTTGAGGAAATCTGATGTGTTACATTCACATAGCTTTCTGTGTTTACTCTGCAACAAATTATTCTTACAAAACTTATTCTTGTATCTGCTTTATGCTTATCAGTGTAAACATTGGCAGAAATGGTTCTATTACTATTTCCTTGTACGCGGGGAAATCAAAATACCTATAACATGCTAAAGCCATAATGAAGAAGTCTTCAGCGGTTATTCCTAGAAAATTCAAAACATACTTTTTTTTTTGTCATGAAAATATTTTTAATATTATGGTGTTTTAATCAAAATTGTGACAGACATTTTTGAGAAAAATCAAAGTTATCAATTTTTTTTTCATGGTAAGGTTGATTTGGGGTTCTTTGTGTCGCATGCTTGGAAGATACTAAACTTAATCATTTATCGACTTCACAGACACACGAACACTCTGACGCACGGACACAGGGACACGCGCGCGCGAACGCACACACACATACACTCATGAGCCTTTGTCTAAAATATTTTTTATACATGGGACACTAAAACATGTATTTCCGGTGAAATCTCGGTATTGAATTGAGTGGAATGCAATACCTTCTATATCTATGTACTATGTACTAGTACAGAAAGTAAAATTTGAATAATGACTTCCTATTTAAGAAACATATAGGTATTGGAAGATCTAATATATCGGGCATATATATCGAAAAAGATCAGCTCCACAATAAAAAGGTATTTGACATTGTGTGTTTTGACATTTTTATGTAGTTATTTTTTGTGTATTTCTTAAGGTTTGCAAGCTATGCAAAAGTCATTCAGAATGAAGAGGACTTCATAGGCTATTCCCAGATAATTCAAGAAATACATTTTATTTGTCAGTAACTACTTAGATATATGGTATTCAAATCAAAACCGTTAGAGCCATTTTTGAGAAAATAAAAACCTTCAAAAGCTTATCCATGTACAGGGTAGTTTTGTGTGGGGAAAATTAATAAATACTTTGTTTTTTAACGACGCTGTCAATTTCTAGGATCATATCAGCGCCGTCGGTGTAGCAGAATTTCTTATATATATATATATATATATATATATATATATATATATATATATATATAAGTTAATGTCGCCTGACAGCATACGTCTTGTAGCGACAACATGCATTAATGTTGCTACAATATTTCAAACATATTAACATCTTTTACAAAGGTTTACAATAAACTAGTTAATTTACATCTTTTAAGCATTTAAATAATGATAATGAATTGGTCGCTTCATCTAATGCTGCCTGAAGATCTGCGGGAATTTGGATCTTAATCCTGTAGTTGGAGTTGCGACCATATTCTGTAATAATGCACTTCACTGTCATTCTTTTGTTGCAAGTCCACAAAACGGAGGATCCTGCCTGGTAAATAGATAATCATTGTTAATTTAGTGTGACCAGTTATTAGTCTGGTAACACCTGTTGATGACGGCTGAGAACTTTATAGACTCTTGGAAATGATGTATGGGATTTATCTTCAAGGAGTATTTTGTTTTCATTATTTTCAGAGCAGTTGTCTTTCCACTGTTGTATTATTTTTTTGTTTCTTAATATGCAGGATAGCGTCTTTATGTGGCACAGGAATAGGAGGTTGTCAGGTTGCTTCTTTTGCTGCCTTATCTGCTTTTATATTACCATCTCTTCCTTGATGTGAATGTATCCACATTAAAGTTCTCTGTGTAAATTCAAATATAATTTTATTGAATATGTTTTGAATTTCTTTTCTTTTGTTAATTGATTATCTGATGAGACATTTTGAAGATATAGTAACGCACTATAGGAGTCTGAATAGAGAATAGAATTTCCCTTAGATATAACAACGTCCAAGTATTTAGCAAATTGCTCCCTGGGGAAAATGGCTTCTGGTAATTTTTACTTTCTCTAGCCCCATATGTACAATGTACATAGGGTTAGAGAAGTATTGTATTCCACCCAAAATTCGATACCGAGATTTCACCGGAAATACATGTTTTAGGACCACCTCTATTAAAAAAAAAAAGCATTTTCAGAAAAAAAAAAAAAAAAAAAAAAAAAAAAAAAGTCCGCACGCGCGCGTGTGTATGTCTGTGAACACGATAACTCAGAAACGAAAAGTTGCTAAAATACCAAACTTGGTATTTAAGTTTAGTATCTTTCAGGGATGCGACACGAAGATTTTGAGAAAAATCTCCCACCCCAAACTACCCTTTACATGGCATTTTTTTCGAAAATGTTGATTTTCTTAAAAATGGCTCTAACGATTTTGATTAAAATATCATATATTAAAGATATTTACCTAACAAATAAAATGTATATCTTGAATTTTATGGGAATAGCTTCTGAAAACCTGTTTATTCTGGAAAAATTTTGCTTAATTTGGCATAACTAGTAAACCGTAAGAGTTAGACAAAAACTTACTGTACAAAAAATGTAGGTCTTGTTAAAATACACAAGTTATGTCATATACATGTTTCTCGTGGAGCTTACCGTTTTCGAGGTATTCATTGTTATATTAGTTTCAGTTGTGAAGTACTTAAACTTTTCTAAGACGGGAGTGTCCGTTTTTCTTTTGTTCTACTCCTGATCAAGAAAAGAAGCGATTTGTAATGCCAATCGCATAAGGACAGCTTTTAAAACATTTGACTATTGGTTTAGCCTAGTGTATTCCCTTATTTTCTTCCTTCTTATACGGAACTAAATAATATTGTGCTAATGAGTACCTCGATTAGCAAGGTGCAGAAAGAAGAAGAATCTTATGTATGAAGTTTGTAGAACCGCTAGAGAAAGTCATGTGAGTGTAGCATATCAGATTTTTATAACATTGTGTGTTTTACATTCCAGTAAATTTGCTGACATGGGGCTATCGCTTTTAAACGCTTAAAAACGATCGCCCTGGCCCGGGTATGAACCCGCGAAGGCTAGCGCCTAACCAACTGAGCCACAAGATTAACTGAATGGAGGGATTTCTTCTAGATCTTTTTGTTGTATATTTTGAAGATGATTGGTATTTAACCGACTTTAAGTTTTTGAGTTATGCTGTTCACAGACACATACACAGGCACGCGAACTTTTTACCGCGGACCAAAATGTCTTTATTTTGGATTCAGAGGACACTAAAACGTGCATTTTCATAAAATCTCGTTATAGAAAATTTGGGTGGAACGCAATACCTTTTTGCCACAATGACTGAAGAAATCGTCTCAAAACAGACATGACACATCTTCGCTATTGGTGTCATCGAAGTCCTTATCTCTACCGCTTCTAAAACAAGGTTCTTGCTTTGTTACTTAGCTTCCTTTTTTGAATCTGCCAGCTTTGTGAGGCCGGTATGCCACCCAACAAGCTATCATTTTAACTACTTGTGTAACTTTTGAGCAAAAGATGGTACAGTTATGGGAGGATATGTTATAGAAAATGCTAAATTTACCATTAATTATAATGTTTAGCCAAATATTTGTAAGGTGGTTTAGAATAATTACCCCCTAAATACTTCAGATTTTTTGTTTTGTATGATTATAAATTGTTATAGCCTAACCTAACATTGGTGAATATTAGAAACATTTTTCACTATAACTATCCTAGATAGGTTTCAAAAGCTTTTTCTACATTATATTTTGGAAATGATTGCAGACATGCTCCTAAAATGTTTATTATTGTTTTAGAAAATAATAAAAATTAAAAATGATTATACCTATCACAAATTATCTACAGAAATAAAACATCTACATGGAATGTTTCATTATTAAATGTTGAATATGTTCGGAAGAGTTCATTATTTTACCTTTTGAGAAAATAGCCAGTAAAGGAAAACATAAGTTTCAAGTAAGTAATGGTATTGTAAACCAGATTATTGTAATACAGCAATTATTTCTAATGATGAGAGAAGTATAAAAACAAAATTCAAATTGTCATTTGATAATAAAAAATTTGATGTGTTCCATTCACATGACTTTCTCTACATCTCTGCAACAAATTATTGTTAAAAAGCTTATGCTTCTACTTACTTCATGTTAAACGAGAAAAAATTAGCAGAAATATTCTTATTACTTGCTTTCTTGTAAATAGAAGCGAAATAAGGGAGTACTATAAGTTAAAGTGATAATCAAAAGCTCGTTGCCATGTGACTGAAGTTCCTTGGTTTGTGCGGATAGGAGTTGAAAAATTCCTATATGAGAAAGATATACTTTTTTAAAGCTGAAACCAGAAACAAGGAATATCTAAAAAACGATCAACGTCATGAAAAAATGTATATAACGTAAATTGTGTGTTTTAACAAGCTCTACGTGTTTTGTGTGGTAAGCTTTTGTCCATCTCTTACGGTTTAGCAGTTATGCAAAATTCCGTAAAATTCATCCAGAATAAAGTAGTCTTCAGAGGCTAATCCCAGAAAATTCAAGATATAAATTTTATTTGTCCAGTAAACATCTTTAAAATATGATATTTTAATTAAAATCGTTAGAGCCATTTTTGAGAAAATCAAACTTTTCGAAAAAAGTTCCATGCAAAGGGTAATTAGGAGTAGGAGGATTTCTTGAAAATCTTCGTGTCGCAACCTTGGAAGATACCAACTTAAATACCAAGTTTGGTATTTAACGGTCTTTTCGTTTTTGAGCCATGCTGTCCACTGACACACACAGACATTTTTATACATTTTTTTTATTCAGGGGGACCCAAAACATGTATTTCCCGCGAAATCTCGGTGTCAAATTTTTGGGTGCATTGCAATACCTTTTCTATACACTATGTACATATTACGCGTAGAGAAATTAAAAATATAGTAATAAATAACTTCTAAATAAAATATAATAAAACTGATGCTAATCCAACTTTATATAAAATAGAACTTTGAAATTTGATTAAAATTTAATCTTATATTGTTTTATTTTAAATTGGTATGAGTATACTATAGGTGTAAAATATGACAAGTAGTAATGGACTATAAGTGGGTATGTAGATGTAACTAGGAAGCTATTGCTTTCAAAAAGCACAGCTAATATACTGAACTCTGTTTATAGAGTGCAAAGGAAGGACAGCCTGATAGCATTTTCTTTGACTGTGTTACGATCTGTCGACATATTCGCTGACGTGACGATTAACAATTGCCATCAACAGGAAGGAAGGCTCAGCTGAGATCTTAGATACCACGTCAGATCTGAGACGATCTTTTCAGCCAGGCAGCGGAAACGGATAAAATAAAGACATATGAGTCTACAATTCCATTCTTCAGTGCCTCATGTAACATTTCCAAATTATGATCTACTTTTCGGAGCCACAGGCACAATAGCAAAATCAGTTGTGCAATGGAAACAACGCTACAAACTTCCTAAGAATCTACAGGATGATATTATCTTAAATATATTAAATTACTCCGGGACAATTGGCTGAAATCATTTGTACTGTAAACATAATATAACACAGATTAACTTAAATTACGATAAATATAATATATAACATTTTTCACAGTATGTATAATTTGCACTGAATAATTCATAATTACAATAGTCATGTTTAATCTAATTATTTATACCGTGTTACCTTTTTGTAGGTAAGAAGATATTGTATGCCACCCAAAAATTCGATACTGAGATTTCACCGGAAACCCATGTTATGGGTCCACCTGAATTAAAAAAAAATTGGAAAAAGGTCCATGTGTGTGTTTGTGTGGACAGCATAGTTCAAAAACGAAAAGACCATTAAATCCCAAACTTAGAATTTAAGTTTAGTATCTTCCTAGGATGCGACACGAAGATTTTCAAAAAAAATCCCTCCCCTCTCAACTACCCTTTACATGGAACATTTTTCCAAACATTTTATTTTCTCAAAAACGGCCCTGACGATTTTGATTAAAATACCTTACATTAAAGACATTTACCTGACTAATAAAATGTATATCTTGACTTGTATGGGAATAGCCTCTGAATTCTACTTTATTCTGGATGAATTTTATGGATTTTGCCCAACTTCTAAACCGTAAGAGATGGACAAAAACTTACCACAAAAAATTTAGAGTAAAAACATACATTTTGTGATACATACATTTTTTCGTGGAGTTGGTCGTTTTTGAGATATTCCTTGTTATTAGTTTAAGCTTTATAAAACGTATACGTATACTTTCTCATACAGGAAATTGTCAACTCGTGTCCAAAGGAACTTAAATCTCATAGCAACCAGCGTTTGATTATTACTTTAACCTATGGCACTCCCATATTTCACTTCTACTTACAAGGAAGCAAGTAACAAGACTATTTCTGCTAGTTTTTCTCAATTAGCATGAAGTAAATAGAAGCATAATCACTGAATAGAGAGTATAGAGAAAGGAAACTCGAGGGCGGCTCCTTTGATGTGCTTGAAGCCAAACTCTGCACTAGATGCCATATTGGGACCTAGTAAACGCAAAGCGAATGCTGTTTATTACATACCATCTTAAGCAGATTGAAACGTGTAAAATAAAAAAGCACGAACATATGTAATAACAATCTCATGTGTGGCATACACATAACTTTCGCTGCTTGCTCTCCTACAAACTATGTATACGGTTGCTTATTCTTCTGTTTCTTGTTAATAGAGATACCTTTTAATTGCGTATTTCATTATATCTATAAAAATGGTCAAATCTTTTCTATGCCAGCACCTATGTCATGCTTTGAAATCCCATTCTATTTGCCAGAACTTGAAAAAAGAAAAGAAAAACACCTGAATGCTAATTTCCACGAAATAAAATGTGTATGTATTTGAAAACATCGAAAATGGTTAACACCATAAAAAATATACATGACAAATTGTGGGCTTTAACAGGATCTACATTCTCTGTGTAGTAAGATTTATCTATCTCTTACGGTTTTGATTAAAATGTCGCAGGTTTAAGATATTTTTATGACAAACGAAATGTATAACTTGAATTTTCTGGGAAAGAGGCTCTGAAGATATCTTTATTCTAGATTACTTTTTTTTTTTTTTAGCTTAACGTCCTTTAACCTGGTTGGTCACATCAGGCGATGAAGAAATTGGTGAAATGATATTAAGCTTAAATACTATAGTCACCGGCCTTTATAAGATTTGACTAACGCTTTAGCGTGTGCACTCTCCTATTTCTCTTCTACTTACAAAGAATGAAGTATTAAGGCAAATTCTGTTTATCTTGATTAGCTGATGTAGATAAAAGAATCATCTTTTGTAAGGACATTTTGTTTGTGGAACAGCTAGAAAAAGTCATACGAATGGAACACACCAGAAGTTTGAGACTGCTTTATTTGCTCTGCATATCTACAAAACAAACCCTAGGAACATGAAGTTATGGTTAGAAAAATATGTAGATAGGAGTAAATAACAAAGCGATTCAATGGGCTGCCAAGATTTATTTAATAAAATAATGATATTAATAAGGCCTGAATAAGAATGGACAATAAATATGATTACGCAGAATGAATCAGTGACTGAATGAACTTCAGTCACATAGCAACCAACTACTGACTTCACTTTAACCTATGGTACTCCCTTATTTCGCTTCCACTTACAAGGAAGCAAGTAATAAGACTATTTCTGCTAATTTTTTCTCAATTCAAATGAAATAAATAGAAGCATAAGTTTTTAACAATAATTTGTTGCAGAGATGTAGAGAAAGTCATATGATTGGACACATCAGATTTTTAATTTAAAAACCTAATTTGGAATTTATCTGTGTCCCATGTTATAACACTTTATGTAAAGTCAGATATATAAATAACAAATAAATTATACAAATAGTAAAGTAGAGAGGTGGTGAGTAATGTATTGTGTACTTGATTAAAAGTTTATGGGACTATGTTTTTATATTAGGTAAATGTGTGAGTTTTATTATTATATTCTTAAGAATATTTTTGTTTTTAGTTATTAAGTTGTTTAATAATTTGAAATATGTATTTGTATGATTTAGTAATAACATTCACATAAATAGTAGAATTATGATAATTATATTTACATGCAAAGTCGGTCTGGGTAGCTCAGTTGGTTAACGCTGGGCATCTGAACTCAAACCCGGCCCAAACCAATGTTTTTTTAAGTGCTTAAAAGTGACAGCCTCATGTCAGTAGATTTACTGACATGCTAAAGAGCTCCTACGGAATAAAATTCCGACACATTGGCGATGCTGATATAATATAGCACACACACACACACACACACACACACACACACAGAGATATATATATATATATATATATATATATATAAAATATTCATAATAAAGGAAATATAGTAAATATAAGGAAAATATGCTGGGATCCAGTACATATAGCCTTACATGATTACAGAATGTAAAAATAGGATTTATTGTTAGATACCAGCTTTAATTAATACTAGATGCCAGTTTTGGGTTATTTTGATATTAGTATAGATTGTGATGCATGCAAAATGAAAATGTAATATATATATATATATATATATATATATAATAAAAAAAAACAAAGTTAAAAATAGAGGATAGAAAAGGTATTAAATAAATGACATTAATGTGTTATACATAGTTAAAATAAAATTAATTACCTTATAATTTCGACAGATAAGACAATAGTTGAAGCATAAAAAAGGCACCCAAAATTAGGGTCGTCTTATACGACAGATATAAAACATAGATTGAAATTTTTACGCCAATTGCACTTTAGTATTGTTTGAATACACAACACAACGTACACCGATATTTGTTAGCGGTGCATACGAGTTCGTTATTCGGTCCGCGTTTCTACAGGCAAAACCGTAACAATGCTGAAAGAAGGTTTTGCTTTATATCGTGTGCAACCGTACTAATTGTTGTCCACAAAATTGAAAAGCTGTTATACTGGACTGTGGCGTAGTATTGGCTTTTCAATTTTGCAGACATATCCGCTTTTGTAAATATTCATGTCATTACCGAATAAATACGCGTATTGTCTATATGATAATTGTTATAAACTAAATTTACAGGCCGTTGATAGTTTGGGGATCGTTTTATGCGACGTACATACGGTAAAACGAAAGCTCGTTTTATCTGAAGGTGGTCTTATCCGCCGAAATATACGGTAATTGAAATGAGTTAATATATAAAAATATTATTATGACATAAATATACATAGCATTTTTTAAATAAATATTTATGGTAATTAAGGATAACAAATAGGTAATGAAAATATTTTAAATTTTGAGCAAGAAAGAAGTTATTAAAATCGAAAGATAATACTTTTTTAATTTTATTTTTACTTTCTCTATACGCACTATGTACATAGTGTATAGAGAAGGTATTGCACTCCACCCAAAAATTCGATATTGAGATTTCACCGGAAATACATATATGTTTTAAGGTCTCCTGTATCCAAAAAAAAGTATTTCCAGAAAAAGGTCCGTGTGTGTGTCTGTGAACACGATAACTCATACGAAAAGTCGGTAAAATACCAAACTTGGTATTTAAGTTTAGTATCTTCCAGGAATGCGCCACGAAGATTTTGAGGAGAAAAAAAAACCCACTCCAAGCTCCATGGAACTTTTTTTCGAAAATGTTGATTTTCTAAAAAATGGCTCTAATGATTTTGATTAAAATATCGTACGTTAAAGCTATTTACCAGACAAATAAAATGTATATTTTGCATTTTCTGGGAATAGCCTCTGAAGACTATTCTGGATGAATTTTGCATAACTACTAAACCGTAAGAGATGGACAAAAACTTAACCCACAAAAAATGTAGACCTCGTTAAAACACACAATTTATGTTATATACATTTTTTTCGTGGAATTGATCGTTTTTGAGGTATTCCTTTTTCTTGGTTTCAGCTTTGAAAAACTTACTTTTCTTATACAGGAATTTGTCAACTCCTGTACATACAAACAAAGGAACATCAGTCACATAGCAACCAGCTTTTGGCTTTCACTTTAACCTATGGTATTCCCTTATTTCGCTTCTATTTACAATAAAGCAAGAAATAAGACTATTTCTGCTAATTTTTCTCGATTAGCATTAAATAAATAAAAGATAAGCTTGTTACCAATAATTTGTTACAGAAATATAGAGAAAGTCATTAGATTTTTAATTTAAATTAGTTAATCTCTGTAAAATAATTTTAGAGCATGTATACATTAAATTTGGAAATAAAGGACTAAGGACTTGGAATGCATGCCCCGATTTTAGAAATTAGATACCTGCCGGAAATGAAGTTGCAGATTTGTATTCATTTATTCTATGTGTTTATTTGCTATTCTAAAGAATACCAGCAACATAAGGATGGTGAAGTTAGATACAAAAATAAACCATTAGTTATTTGGAAAACCGAGTAATATTAGAAATGGTTCTAAATTATTGTTTCACTGTTTCTTTCCATGTTTCAACTTTTGTTTTATAACTGAGCTCGAGAAATTAATTGCCGGAATTAATTCTTTTATTATTTGTTTTAATAAATGACTTAACTTTATTGTATAAAATACATTACAGTTGTGAGCATTTAGAAACAAACACATAACATGAAACATGTGTCCAGGGTTGTGCCCAGTAACAGTCCCGATTGCATAATTAAGATCTAATTAATGCGGTGCAAGTGTTAAATCCTACTGTGTTTTTCGTTTTAGTCTTCTGTTTTCTGGATCTGATGAGTTGAACTCTTATTCTTGAGACTCAAATTCAACAGATTTTCACTAAACTTTTGTTGCATCATAATCCGATTTAAATAATAAATACAGCATAGATGAACTATTAAAATAGCATAGTTTTAGGTGTTGATCCTACAGTTTTGTCCATGAGCTATCTAATGTAAAATTTGTTACTATATAGTTGTCATGTCTTTTTACGATTTATATTGTATTTTGCTTATCATAAAATTTGTAATACTATCATTTATGAACCAGAAATGTTATGGTATTGACAAATGTGTTATATTTGGAGCGTCTGCCAACCTTAATGAAACAGTTATAGTATAAACAAAATCTTAACTCACAGAATCGTTCCAGAGCATCCTCCACGTTTCCAGAATCGGATGCATGGTCGTGTTTCCTTGCTGTAGAACGCTTTCCGCTTGTCTGCTGTTCTTGTAGAAGATGCGATAACAGCGTGTTGTAGTCCCCAGTGAGCAGGAAAAACAGAATCACCAGCAGCACGAGTCTGATTATGAGAGTCTCCATGATTGCACTGGGTTAGCGGTATCAAAGTCGCCTTACCATGGCCTTCCTCCAGCCAAGCCTGCTCCTCTTGCCCCTCTACACAACCTCCCACCTGCTGGCTGGCGGGTTGGCCTACTTGTTAGCAAGGGATAGTGAAAGTGGAATCCATTGTCTGCAACTTCAGTTTCTCCTGCGGGTGCGCTTCAGCGCTTTTATATTTACACTTTCGCAAGTTGGCTACCTTGCTGATTTCAAAGAAGCGCGTGCTTCATTTAATTGTTGCGTAATAGTAAAGGTGTTTGTTGGCTTGGATGAAATATTTTTATTTCTTTAATGCAAGAATCACGTCTGCTGATGTCGAAATAAATCAAATATGAGAGAACGAATTCACAAATGCACCTCCCTGACCCAGTTCCGCATTCAGCAGACAGATGCAACCCGCTTAGGAAGTAAACGCAATATATTGGTTAGCTTGTTTTCCAGAACCACGTACAAAAGTTTTCACTTTCACCCACTTTTATATTTCAAATAACTGCACACAAACATTACCAATAATACACCATATGTTTATGCTGATAATCGAAAGTATTGCTACGCTCATTTCTCTTGCTGCATATAAACATCTGTGGCTGTTTTAATGCTAACTGATTTTATTGACTTCAATGACAAACGACATTAGAATTTGCGTTCCTTGCAGAGCGATACTAAAAATCCCTTTCTGTGTCACTGACTGCGTGCAATGAAGCTAGGTATATCCGAAGGCCAAATTAGGAAGGAAAGTAAAAGCCTTGATGTGTTCCATCACTGACTTTCTCTAGCTATTCTGCAGCAGATTATTGTTACAAAAGCTGATACTTATCTATACTTCGTTCTAATCATGATAAACAGAAGATAGCAAAAATGGTCGTATTAATTACTTCCTTATAAGTTGAAGGGAAATAAGGGAACATCTAGAATAGAACGATAACCACATCTTTTAGAAGCTGTGCTATGTGATTGAAATTCTTTAGCTTAAGTATTTTAAAACTGAAACCTATAATAAAGAATACCTACGAGGTCAACTCCACGCAAACATGTGCATGACATAAATTGTATGTTTTAACGAGATCTACAGTTTATTGCAGTAAGTTTTTGTCTATTTCTTACGGTTTACCAGTCATACAAAAGTCCTCTAGAATAAGAGGTCTTCAGAGGCTTTTTTCAGAAAAGTCAAAGTATATATTTTATTTGCCATGTAAATAGCTTTAATATACGGTATTTTAATCAAAATCCTTAGACCTATTTTTGAGGAAATCAAAATTTTCGAAATTATTTCCATATAGAGAGTAGTTTGGGAGAATTTTCCTTAAAATCTTCGTGTCGCATCTTTGGAAGATACTAACTTAAATAACAAGTTTGGTATTTTACCGAATTTTCATTTTTAAGTTATCAAGCTCACAGACACATAATGCTTTTTTGGACCCTAAAACGTGTATTTCCGTGAAATCTCAGTATCGAATTTTTTGAGTGGAATGCAATTACTTCTCTACCTGCTATGTACATTGTACATTCGTGCTAGAGAAGGTATTAAACATCTCATGCCCGCCTCTGTAGTGTGGAGGTAGTGAGTTCGAATCTCGGTTAGAGTCTCTTATCCTGAGAAGACGAATATCGAGTAACTGTTTTGTCTCCATAAACTCTGGTCTCATTTGAGCATCGCTTCACAGATTTCATATGACCTCCAGGTTAAAGGTCATACTAAATATCTCTTCTTATTAACAGATTTTCATATTTCTCTGTCGTATAACAGAATATTTCATTCTTCTAAAGCCATAATTAGATTTTACAAACATTTTATGACATAATTGGTGTTTTAAGGAGTTGAAGAGGACTTCACTTGCTCCCAGAAAAATTATAATAGGCAAGCATTTTATTTTTCGTGCAAAGATCTTAAGATCCCATTTTAGAGAAAATACAAAATACCGAAAAACCTTCCATGTAATGGGTAGTTTAGGATGGTAAAATGTTGTTAAAAACCTTTGTGTTGCATATTAGAAAATGTTTATTGTTTAATCAGTTTTTTTTTAGATTTTCTCGTGCTGTTGCCACACAACACAAACACACGCATACACATGGCTCTTTTTCTAAAAATGTTTTCGGACCCAGCGAGCCTCAAAACATGTATTTGCGGTCAAATTTTGGTATCGTATTAATGGGTTGAATGCAATATTTCCTCCATTTACTATCTATAGGTAAGCAGTTGTTTCCAGCTAACAAATCTTGGAGTTCTGCAAATTAAGAACAAGAATGGAAAGATTATATATACTTACACCTAATTGATGTAGTCTATTATACAGCACGTACATACTGAGTGGTATGTGTGCCTCACTCTGCAAATGTTTTAGTTAAAATAAATTATAGAATAAAATGTACAATTTAAACGTAGGAATAATGGCTCTAGAGACGTCCGGGCTCACCCTCCTCAAAAACAACATGAGGGGGAACCAGAGTGCGTGGGAGATGACACTGACCAGATCACAAAATTATTTCAGCTGAGGGTTGGCGAGAGCTGATTTTGTTTTCAAAGATGCTTCAGGACGGATGGCTAATCCAATCTAAAATGTACGAATAAGGATTCATTTCATTAACTCGGGTCGTCCTCCGTGGTGTAATGCTAACTTCATGTACCCGAGGTCGCGGGTTCAAACGCGGCGGAGGACGATGGATTTTTTCGGTTGTAAAAATCCTTAGCATGGTCCCGTGTCGTAGATTTATGGCACGTGAAAGAACCTCAATTCTGATAGAGAGGCTCTGAGCAAAATTAAGCGGTCTTTCACGCCCAATTTAGAATGGGACGCTGAGAACCACAGGAGTTAAAGAGCGTCCATAAATAACACGCCATTTACATTTATTTATTTTGTACGAACTCGTAATTCGCTAACATTAACACTTGTGGCTATCTTAGGTTTTGAAGCATATTGCCCTAGAAGTAACCTATTCTCTCTATTTCGTTAATAAAACGTAACCTCACACTTTATAATGCTATGCATTGTGCTGGTGAATTGCTGCACTACACTATTTTGTATTTATCTTGAGTTGGATTAAATTTAATTGTTTCCATAAAAATAGATGTATTTTGATGATAATAGTGTAGGTAGATTTTACTGTTTTATAAATGAAACTTTATTTTAACTATCTTCTTGTCATATTTGTTCTTATAACCACCAAGTTGTCTGTGTGACATCCTTTCTCAACTTTAATCTCATTATAGCCGTGTACATTTATCGGACTATCTCTACAACATATTGTATTTAGGTATAATATGCCCTTAAAAACATATTATAAAGAAATTAATCGTTTATATCAGTCAAATATGGGTCAAAATTGTGTCGAGTTCCCAAGCGGCCATTTTCCTTTTTATACTCTATACTCGGAATATCGTCTTATCCCCGCAAGGAATCATGGAATAAGTTATTCCATGTTTATTCCCTTGATAGTCTCTATTCGGTTGTCGTACAACACAATTTAGCACATAACCATGGAATAAGGTCTAACAGAGGTTTATTCCGAGTTCAAACCGAGATTTGGGGTAATATTAAAATTAAAATGATGAAAAATGTATTGGTAATATTCGGTAAAAACATGTAATGAGACATGTAGTTCTGATGATAAAAGTAAAGTCTCTGCAAAACAGTGACAGTAATGTAAAGCGTTATCTTTTAAGCGTGAAGCATAGATAGTCATTTATAAAATGTGAATAGTAGTTAGAGAAATACATTTCAACAAAAAATTCGATACCGAAATTTCACCGGAAATATAAGTTTTAGGGTCCCTTGAATAAAAAAAAGTAAAAAAATAAAACATTTAGAACAAGGTCCGTGTGTGTATGTGTGTGTGTGTGTGTGTGTGTGTGTGTGCATGTTCCTAGACAGCATAACTCAAAATCGAAAAGACGATTAAATACTACCTTTGGTATTTAAGTTTAGTATTTTTCAAGAATGCGACATAAGATTTCCGAAAAAAGAAAAAAAAAAAAAACACCACAAACTACCCTATACATGGAAAAACATTCGAAAATTTTGATTTTCTCAAAAATTCCCCCTAACGATTTTGATTAAAATGTCGTATATTAAAGATATTTACATGACAAATAAAATGTATACCTTGAGTTTTCTGGGAATAGCCTCTGAATTATTCTGAATGAATTTTTAGGAATTTTGCATAGCTGGTAAACTGTAAGAGATAGACAAAAACTTTACAATACAAAAATATAAACTCGTTAAAACACACAACTTATGATATACACACTTTTTCGTGAAGTTAACCGTTTTTGAGATATTCCATGTTATTGTTTTAGTTTTAAAATACTTATGCTCTTCACATACGGAATTTGTCAACTCCTGGCCATGCAAACAAAGGAACTTCAATCACATAGCAATCAGCTTTTAAAAGATTTGACTATCACTTTAACCTATGTATTCCCTTATTTCCCTTCTACTTATAAGGAAGCAAGTAATTAAGACCATTTCTGGCAAATTTTCCTCGATTAGCATGAGGTAAATTGAAGAATAAGCTTTTTAACAATATTTTGTTGCAGAGATGTAGAAAAAGTCATATAACGGTACAAATCAGAGTTTTTATAATGATTATTTAAGGTCGTTTTGACTACAACGTATTAAAATACATTATATATCAATGCAACATTACACAATCTTAGAGTTAGGTTAACATTTAAAATAAACCAGAATGTTTTGTATCTATTAGAAACTGTAGCGTCTTCTTCAGCATGTTGGATGTGTTAACCGCATTAGAAAGACTGGAAATGTCAGCTTCTTTTCAAATTCTACTGTGCAGTTGGCAGTCTATAAGCTCGTACAGTTTGATGCTTTGTCCTTGGTGAGAAGATATCAATACGTCAGTTTGGAGTTCGCAATTCTGAGCCGAGTGATGTTTACTTGATCTCTTCTTTTCGGGAATGTAGTAGTATACTGAACCATCCAGTAGGATTCACATCAGACACACCTGGATACAGTGTTCAAAAGTGTGTTTTGTTTACATCGTGACACGCCACAATCGGATGCTCTAGTTTAACGTGACAGATTTAATGTTGACATATGTAGCGCAGTAAACAAGCTTCTGCTATTCCTTGTTCCTAACCTCAAAATGCTTATTTTGCTCCGACTTTCCTCTCTACCATTTCCTGCACGCCGTTTTTTCGTACCTCATTATTACTTTCTCTACACGTACTAGTACATAGTGTACAGAGAAGATATAGTTTTGTACCCAAAAATTCGAAACCGAGATTTCACTGGAAATACATGTTTTGGGTCCCCTTTAATAAAAAAAAAATTGGAAAAAGATACGTTCGTGTATGTGTGTGCCTGTGGACAACATAGCCCACAAACGAAAATACCGTTAAATACCAAACTTGGTATGCAACACGAAGATTTTCAAGAAAATTCCTCGTCCCCAAACTACTTTTTAAATGGAAAAAAATTCGAAAATTTAGATTTTCTCAAAAATGCCTCTAATGATTTTGATTAAAATCTTTTATATTCAAGATATTTACATGCCAAATAAAATGTATATCTTGAATGTTCTGGGAATAGCCTCTGAAGACTACTTTATTCTGGATGAATTTTACGGAAGTTTGCATAACTGCTAAACCGATGGACAAAAAACTTACCATACAGCACGTTAAAACACACAATTTATGTTACACAATTTTTTCACGGAGTTGATCGTTTTGAGATATTCCTTGTTTTTAGTTTCAGCTTTGAAAAACTTAAACTTTTCTCATACAGGAATTTATCAACTCCTATCCATACAAACAAAGGAACTTCAGTTACGTAGCAACCAGCTTTTGACTATCACTTTAACCTTTGGTGCTCCCTCATTTCGCTTTTACTTACAAGGAAACAAGTAATAACACTATTTCTGAAAATTTTTTCTCTATTAGAATGGAGGAAATAGAATCACTTAGCTTTTTAACAATGATTTGTAGTAGAGATGTATAGAAAGTCATGTGAATGGAACACATCAACTAGTGCTATTCCTTATTTCCATTCTACTTATAAAGCAACTAAGTACTAAGGCCGTTTCTGCTAATGTTTTAGCATTAAATTGAAGAATAAGCTTAATAACAACAATTTGTTACAGAGATGTAGAGAAAGGCACGTGAATGGAGCACATCAGATTTTATGTTCAGTTGACGTTTGAATTAGAGCTTGGGAAAAGTTCTTCTTCAGGTTGGCATGTTTGGAATGTTTACGAACGTTCGCATGGTAATGACCTCATTACGCTGTTAGCGCGTAATTAACATATGCTATTTATGTTGGTGTAACAATGTCATCATTAGTTTATAGTTTAGAGATACCATGTGAATGAGAAGGTGAGAGATTTTACCTTCATTGCTTAATCACTTGTTTTTTTTTTTTAATGGTTTCAGGATGCTTTCTTTTTCAACAATACCTGGGAATTAGGAACGGAATTCCAGATGGTGATCCAAGTAAGCACATACCTTTTTGGTTTTAAGTAAATCCTGTACTTGGACTCTTGCAGATATAATTCCGTTGTGTGGCTTAGCAGTGCTTAGCGAAGTTAATCATTTGTAGTCGGTTTTGTGATTTTATACCTATAACAAAGAAAAGCTAAGCAAAAATGTAGTTTGGAATACTTGCGGAAAGAATTTCTTAACAAAATATGTTTGGGTTTTCAAGAAGATATTCCTCAAAATTGAAATGGATAAAAGATAATGATTTCAAAATGCGTTTTAAATTTTAAATATGTTTTGATTACCTGTTTAAAGGTAGTGGGGACATGCGAAGGTCTCAAAAAATTATACTTTTGTTTTGTCTCTTATAAAATTCTATGAGGTTTTGCGAATCTAATGATGTATTACAATATTATATTTTTAATATTTAAGCCCTTTAAACTGCAATTTTTCAATATGGCGTTCGCAACCCTTTTAAATAATAGTGTCCTATCCATAATCAATTTGCTATAGCTTGTATATCTAGCGGCATTGAGACACGATAATTTTTTAGCTTGTTGTTGACACCGCTTCTGCAGATGTGGCTGCATGGATGTTGCTGAAGGCTGCCATAAAGAGGTGGACTGTTTATGCATGAAGCACATGTAATAATATGGCTGTATTTATAGCAATATATAGCAGTATCAAATATAAGATTATTTTGTAAGTATTATAAGAATTTGTGCCAATATGGGTGGAATAAGGGCTTTTAGGAAAAGAAAATGAATGTTTTGTAGCAAAATCGCAAAAAAAACAAAAAAAAAAAAACAGTAAAGCAAACAGTGGGCCTAACCTTCCTAGTGATAGCTTTTAAAAGAACTGACTATCGCTTTAGCCTTTTCTTTTAAAACCTATCACTCTGCGGTTAACAAGGAGTAAAACAAAAGAGAGGTACCCCGCCTGCGTAGTGTGGTCATAGCGTGTCTGCCTCACATTCAAAAGATCGTGAGTTAGCATCTCGCTTAAGGTGAGTTACCCGGATAATTTTTTTTCTCGGGGTTTTCCCTTATCCTGAGAAGACGAATGTTGAGTAACTTTATGCTCCATGGACCCCGAGATCATTTGAGCATCAATTCACCAATTTCGCTCATCGTCCGATATGACCAACCAGGTTAAAGGACGTTAAATTACAAAGAGAGAGAGAGAGAGAGAGAGAGAGAGAGAGAGAGAGAGAGAGAGAGAGGGAGAGAAGTGAAACGAATGAGGGATTTCCGTTTGAGAAAATTTTATGTACTTTAAAATTGAAACCAATAATATCGGAAATGATTATCTCTACAAAAAAAAAAAAAAAAGAAGTAGTAACTGTGCATCTTAATGAGCTCTACATTTTTTGTGTAGTGAGTGTTTTGTCTATCTTACGGTGTATTCCCGTAGTTTCCTTCTATGCTTTTAGCTCGATGTATTTTCTCGTCGTTATGGTGCTTGCTCGTCTGCTGCATCTCTCTCTCTCTCTGGATAGGTAGTGTTTAACGCTCGCTTTTACTACAAATGGCAGGCGATGACTCTAATGATGCATGGAATGAAAATGGAGCACCAGCGGTGGAATGCGATGGAGGGGGAAATCGGTGAATCCCGAGAAAACCCGCCCCTGTGCCGCTTTGTCCACCAAAGCCCACATGCGGTGGCTTGGAATCGAACTCGGGCCGTGCAGGTAGACGAGTGGTCTAACCACTTGGCCACGGCGAGACCCTCACTCTCTCTTTACAGCAGCTGTCAAAGCTGAACTTTCTTGCCCAATGTTACCCCTTTTTATACGTGTGTATCACTGGACAAGAAATTTCCAGAAGTAGAAGTTATTATTGCAAGTGTAAACCACGCACAGGTATCGCAAAGACACACATATGTGCGATAATGCCCCGGTTTCGGAAAGGAAGCATATATACATTGCATTATTATATATAGGTATACATATTACACATTAAACAAAATATTATACTAAAAGGAACAGAAGTTAGAGCTATAACAGGGATAAATTTCGTATGAAACGAATATCTTAAATTCTTGACGTTATATGGCTATTTTGCTTAAAATTAAATATTCTACTCCATGAAATTCCTAACTTTCGAAAGCATATTCTTTTACAAATCCAATGTGTTCGTATTAAAGTGCAAGGACTTTGTAAATCATTTTGAATCGTTTATAATTTATAAAATTACTTTAGAAATTGTTTTGTGAACCACCTCCATCCCCCACCCCAAACTACCCTTTACATAGAACTTTTTTAGAACATTTTAATTTTCTAAAAAATGGCACTAACGATTTTGATTAATATATCGTATATTAAAGATATTTACCTGATAAATAAAATGTATATTTTAAATTTTCTGGAAATAGCCTCTGAAGATTACTTTACTCTGGATCAATTTTACGGAATTTTGCATAACTGCTAAACCGTAAGAGTTGGACCAAAACTTACCACACAACAAATGTAGAGCACTTTAAAACACACAATTTATGTCACATACATTTTTTTCGTGGAGGTGATTGTTTTTGAGATATTCCTTGTTTTTGGTTTCAGCTATAAAAAACTTATACTTTTCTCATACAGGACTTTGTGAACTCGTGTCCATACTAACAAAGGAACTTCAGTCACATAGCAACCAGCTTTTGACCCACTTTAACCTATGGTACTTCCTTATTTCGCTTCTACTTACAAGGAAGCAAGTAATAGGCCTGTTTTTGATAATTTTTTCTCGACTAACAGGAAGTAAATAGAAATATAAGCTTTTTAAAAATAATTTATTGCAGAGTTATAGGGAAAGTCATGTGAATGTAACACATCAGATTCATGCAGACATTTCTTACACTCGAACATAAAATAGAACTGCGTTTGTGACGTCACTCGCTATTCCCTTAGAGAAATAGCAAACACCCAAGTCCCCTTCAGTAATCAAACAGGAGATCCCCTGCACTGCGTTTCGTATCGTTTGAAGTCCAAATCATTTCGCTGTTCTCACAAAGACAATGACAGCGAGTTTCAAGAGCAATACAAACATTCCCGGCAGGTACAACAAAAGGAACTGCGTCATTGTCTCTCTGAAACATGTCGGGATTCAATCTCACGAACGCTGACGTACAGAACCATGTGAAAAATTGAGGATCAGATCATTCGTGCATGCATCTCCGGTACATAGAAATTTAAGAGCATTGCAAACAATGTAACTTTGTGGCTATAGAGGAACCTGGTTGTTAAATTACTGAAAAATATTAGAATAGAGCATTCAAACTCTTTTTGTATGTCTTATCCTCGCCTTGTCGTTTCGATATTAGTATCATTCAATGTGCAATCAGGATGAAAGTTCTGTGTGACACCCAAACGTATTTTATTTGAGAGCTTCTACTTTAAATAAATTAACGAAAAATGTTCCATGTAAAGGGTAGTTGGGGTGGGGGGATTTTCTTGAAAATCTTCGTGTCGCATCCTTGCAAAATACCAAACTTAAATACCAAGTTTGGTATTTAACGGTCTTTTCGTTCTTGAGCTATGCTGTCCACAGACACTCACACACACACACACACGGACCTTTTTTCAGAAAAGCTTTTTTTTTGGATTCAAAGGGACCCAAAACATGTATTTCCAGTGAAATCTTGGTATCGAATTTTTGGGTCCATTACAATACCTTCTCTATGCACTATATACATACTACGCATAGAGAAAGTAAAAAGTAAAATTGTGGCAGATAATATAAACAATATAATATTTATATGGAAGATTGGGGTGAGCGCGTGTATTACTTATATTCCTTTAAATGAGGGCCTTAAATGCCATCCTTAAAATTTCTTTCACCTTGTTTTAATTCGCTGTGTATCAGTTTTGATGATTTATTATACATATGTCGTTATTTATCTACACAAGTTCAGGAGCAGGCCCAACGCTGAATTGCTTCCTCCAATGTTTTATGGTAGTGAAACTTGTAACCATTAACGATAAAAAGTATTTTATTTTTCTCATTGACCACCACTTCCGTAGAGACCCGTTCACTCTCTAATCATTGCACTAAAAGGAATGACTGCTGACTGTACATTGATCTAGGCTGCATAATTATTGATGGACGGAATCTAATGTTCTCGAATACTAAATACTCATTAATACGTTCTCTAATGAAATCAACCTGTATTTGTTTGCAAGTTCTGGGATGTTTTGTTAATGTCACTCGAGTGATATTCTTCAGTTCCCATCATGTTTTGTTCCCAAGTAAACCACCATGTCACCCTCCGTGTCCATATACCTAACGTCGAGGGTTAAAACTCAGCGGAGGAAGATGGATTTTTCTGGGCGTAAAAATCCTTAGCATGGCTTTGGTACGCTTTTAAAGGATCCGTATGTTGGTTTACCTGAGAAATGGTAAAACTTTTTGCGTTCAATAATATTCCTTTCCCTTCCAATATGGCTTTTCAATAGCTTTTAATTCTCTTATATTTTATGTATTTGTGGCCAGCTAGCTACATTTAAAATATAACTTAATTACCTGGACTCTTAGGCGATTAGTACGAGGAATATCTGCTACTGCTACTGAATACAATTCAGGCAAGTTTTAAAATTCAATTATAAAATTTTACTTCACTCACGAACTTTGAGGAACGAAACTTCAATTAAGTTAACACATCGATAACATAATAAATATTATTATAGTATACAAGAAGTTATAGGTAGATGGTGTTTTTCTCAATGGCGTGTTTGATACGCACACTTGATTTTCTTATTAGTCACTTTAATTCCTTTTCAAATCTTCAATTTCATCTTTCACAATTAACAGGTTAAATTTTGTTCACTAATTTTGCACATACCTTCTTAAGTGTATGTATTTCTTTAAGAGATTAATTCTTCTCTAAATTTACGTGATACACCATTCAACGAAATTACTCACTCCTACGTACATCTCTTCTTGTTTCCTTCGTCTCTAATTTTTAAACAAAGTCAGGAGACAATTTATGCCTAATTATTTTGTCCATTGCTTAAGGAAACAAGCTAATAAACTTTCATATACACTCATAACAATTTATACGTAGATCATCCTTTTAACTACCAATATTACAAATTGCAGGTAATTACATACAATTTCAAGGTTACACACTAACTTTCCGTTGCAGCTTCATTCGAAAGGAAAGCTGTTGGTCACGTGTCGTAGACTTACGGCAAGTAAAATAACCTATAAATAGGCCTCTGAGCAACATTAAGCGGACTTTCACGTCCAATATAGAATGGAACGCTGAGGCCCACAGCAGTTAAAGAGCGTCCATAAATAAAACTCCATTTCCATTTTTTCGAATAAACCAACCAATTTCAAAAGATGGATGAGAAATACTACAATAATTAGACTGATAATTGGCTACTGACTGCCTCCGTGGTACGGTGGTCGGCGAGTTGACTTCTCACCTAGAGGTCCCGGGTTCGATTCCCGACTAGGGCGGAGAATTTTTCTTCAGCCAGAATTGTCCCCTATTCCCCATAGTCTGGAAATATGTATATGAGAGGGCTACTGACAATTAGTTTTTTTCTCCATACGTAGGAAGTATTGGATGACAAAGATACATAACCACCAGACAATCAAAAAGACAATAATATTTATAAGACAGTGTAAATTTTTTGAATTTTGAATTATTGTAAAGTATAAATGTAATCATTTTGTAATTTACCAATGTGAAAAAACTATTTTATGTACAATTTGTAAGGTCGCGGTATGACCATGGTGTTAAAGCGACCCAAAATAAATTATATTGAAAAAAAAAAAAGAAGATACAGTGTATAGTACTGTTGTGTTGTTCATCAAATTATAATATTGGATCGTTACTGCTAAACAATTCATTGCAGTGCACATGAGCTTAATCATTTTTCTCTGTGTGTGTTGAACGCTTTTTTGCAGTGATTCTAAAGCTAAGCATGACATGAAAACAGTTTATTTGAACACAGAACTTTTAACATATTTTTACTTCCTCTAGCCCCGTATGTACAATGTATATAGGGATAGAGAAGGTATTGCACTCCACCCAAAAATTCGAAACCGAGATTTCACCGAAAATATGTTTTAGGGTCCCCTGTATCCAAAAAAAGCATTTTCAGAAAAAGGTCCGTGTGTTTATGAACACGATAACTCAAAAACGAAAAGTCGGTAAAATGCCAAACTTGGTATTTAAGTTTAGTATCTTCCAGGGATGCGACGCGAAGATTTTCAGAAAAATCCCCCACCCCAAACTACCCTTTACATGGAAACAATTTTGAAAATAGTGATTTTCTTAAAAATGACTCTAACGATTTTGATTAAAATATCGTATATTAAAGATATTTAGCTGACAAATAAAATGTATATCTTGAATTTTCTGGGAATGGCCTCTGAAGACTACTTTATCCTGGATGAATTTTACGAAATTATGCATAACTGCTAAACCGTAAGAGATGGACAAAAACTTACTGCATGAAAAATGTAGAACACGTTAAAACACACAATTTATGTGTTCTGTCATATACATTTTTTTTCGTGGAGTTTATCATTTTTAAGATATTCTTAGTTTTTCGTTTCTGCCTTGAAAAACATACTTTTCTCATACAGGAATTTGCTAACTCCTGTCCATACAACAAAGGAACTTCAGTTACATAACAACCAGCTTTTGGCTATCATTTTAACCTATGGTACTCTCTCTCATTTCGCTTCTACTTACAAGGAAGCAAATAATAAGACTATTTCTGCTAATGTTTCTCAATTAGCATGAATTAAATAGAAGCATAAGTTTTTTAACTACAATTTGTTGCAGGGTTGTAGAGAAAGTCATGTGAATGGTACACATCAGATTTTTAAAGGCAGTATGAGTTTACTTAATTTTAAGCTGATAAGGTCATTGCGTATTTACGTGTACCATGAACATTGTCAATGAAAAATATAAAACGTTATAAACTATAGTTCCCTGAATATTCGCAAATTATTTCACAAAATAAAATGAATTATTCATGAGTCAGGATGTTTATTATGCCAGCACACTCCTCCCCTATTCCCGGCAAGTGACCAAGCATACGAATGACCTTTCGGTATGACCTTTGTGTCGCATCCTTTAAAGATGCTGATCTTTAATATCAAGTCTTGTATTTAACCGACTTTTCTGTTGTATTATCCTATTTACAGATACACGGACATACACGGACCTTTTTCTATATTTTGTTGGGGGGGATACAGGGGACGCTAAAAGTATATTTCCACTGAATATCGGTAATTTTTTATTGCACTGCAATATTTTTTTTTTACCTGTGTAAATTTACGAAGTAGAGAAAATAAAAATAAGCAGGTCATCTGCATAAAACTTGTGTTAATATTTTTATTACTTTCTCTACACATACTATTGTGTTAAACCCAAAAATTCGACGTCGATGTTCGCCGGAAATTTATGTTTTGAGTTATCCTGAGTCCAAAAAAGCATTTTTAGAAAAAAGGTCAATGTGAGTGTGTGTGAACAGCTAGCTCAAAAACTAAAAAACCGTTAAATACCAAACTTGTCATTTAAGTTCCAAGGATGCGACACGAAGATTTTCACGAAAATTCTCCATTCCAAGCTACCCTTATCATGGAAAAAAAATAATGCATAAACAATTTAGATTTGGTTAAAACACGCAGTTTATGGCACATGCATTTTCCTATTAGAGTTGACCTTGTTATTGGTTTCAATTTTAAACTATGTAATTTTTCTCAAACAGGGCACTGTTCGTATTATCATCTCTCTTTTGTTTTACTGGCAATGCAAAGCGAACCCAACATCGACTGTTCACATATCGATCAGCTTTTAAAAGATTTGGCTGTCGCTTTAGCCTGGTATATTCCCTTATTTCCCTTCTACTTGGAAGCAAGTAATAAAGCAATTTCACCTAATGTTTGTCTTGAAAAGCATGAAGTGGATAAAAGAATAATCTTTTGTAAGAATAGTTCGTTTGCAGAACAAGTAGAGAAAGTCATGTAAATAAAACATATTAAAACTATTTTTTATTACATACCTTTAAGATTTTTAATTTTGTAATATCTCATTTATAATTAAATAAAAACAAAACGGGACTGACGCAATCACCTTGTTTTATGCCTTTCCTGCTTTTCATACCTTCAATGAATTTTCCATTTATGCTTATTTTAGTTTCTGTGTTCATATTTATATGTTTTATTTGTCCTAGGATAGATTTAGGTATCTGTTTCATATTGGTTGCTTCTAATATTCCTATAACCAGTCAAGTTTTGGTTCTGTATGAAAACGTACATAGAAAATGCGTCATAAGATTAAATATTACATATTATCTTAGTTTTCACTAAAAGCTTCGTGCGATATAGGTTCTTAACCCCAAATGGGAATGAGTTTAGTTACTTTAAGCTAAGTTGCGGCACTAAAATGTATTCTCATCAATCAAATGACGGATATTGTGCATCTTAAAAGTATTATTTTAACTTCTTAAGTAGCCTACAAAGAGCATGTTGATGCGAACACGTGCCTTTCATTCGAACCTCTTTTGTTCTTCTTTAGAAGTCACGTTTGCATGATAACTGGCAAGTGAAGTACAAATGGTTCTCTTTACTTCCTACACCGAGATAGAGAAAAGAAACAAAAGAGATAGGGGCAAACAAAACAAAGACACGTTGAATCAAAATAAACCGAAAGAGCAAAGAGTTTAGAGAACAACTGAATGGCTCCAAGCGCTTGCAATTAAGGTATCGAAATAGAAACAGGGATTTTTTCTCCAACATTTAAAAATAATGCTTAATTCAACTAATGTGTTCACTTTGTTATCTTCATCAATGTAGGTAAAAAGGGTTTGTATTTTACCCAAAAATGCAATAGTGAAATTTCATCGGAAAGATATGTTTTGGGTCCTTTGAATAAAACAAACAAAAATAATAATAATAATAATAATAATAATAATAATAATAATAATAATAATAATAATAATAAT
Organism: Hymenopus coronatus; assembly: GCA_030762935.1. Lineage (NCBI taxonomy): Eukaryota > Metazoa > Arthropoda > Insecta > Mantodea > Hymenopodidae > Hymenopus > Hymenopus coronatus. The sequence continues at coordinate 38,181,766 of CM060895.1, forward strand.
AATAATAATAATAAAGCCAACGTGAGTGTATGTGTGTGTGCGTGCGTACGTGTGTGTGCGTCTGAACAACATAGCTCTAAAACGAAATGTAGGTTAAATACCAAACTTGATAATTAAGTTTAGCATTTTTCAGGGATGCGACACGAAGATTTTCAAGTAAAAACCCTCATTTAAACTACCCTTTGCATTGAGCATTTTGCATATTTTGATTTTCTCAAAAATGGCTGTAAGGATTTTGATTAAAGTACCACATTTTAAATATATTTTCATGAAAAATGAAATGCATAACTTGAATGTTCTGGGAATGGCTCATCTTCACTCTGTCTTTTGCATAATTAATAAACCGTAAGTTGCAGACAAATCTTACTACACAAAAATGCAGATCTCGTTAAAGCACACAATTTATGCCCGATACTTTTTTGTAGATTAACAATTTCAGATATATTTATTGCTTTTTGTTTAAAATTTCTAATAATTATCCTTTTCTCAAAGGGGAAGTCATCATTTGTTTGTTGTTGTTATATTTTTGTACTCCTGACCATGCAAAGAAAACCGAATTTTTGTTATAATCGTATTAGCCTAGTGTATTCCTTTATTTTTCTTCTGCCTACATTGAACTAAATAATAATACCGTGAATATTTTTCTCGATTGTATGAAGTAAATAAAAGAATAAGCTTTCTTAGGAATAGCTTGTTGCAGAATTAGCAGAGAAAGTTATGTGAATGAACAGCATAAGATTTTTAGGATAGATACTAATAACAAAGGAGTTTAAAACGGGCAAAGAATAAGATAGAGTATTCTGAAGTTAGTGTCGGAGTTCTTCAGTAAATCATGTCTAGGAATTTCGCTCTGAAACGAAGCAAGAAGATAAACCTAAGAAAAATGGCTCCATTGTTGAAGTCCTCTGGTTGAGAATCTGCATTTAACTTGGCAGTGTTTGTGCCTTCCCTCGCACTAATGGTCAGCTTTGTGGGGCTCCTAATGGAGGCTGGGCGAGACAAAAGACACTCGATCCAAGTGGTTTAGGGGACGTTGATGAGGTAAAGCCATTTGCATGTTGATTCGTGTTTCAGAATGATTGGAAGGGGATTGGCAATGCATGTGTTAACAGGTAAATCTCCTGCCACTACCTAGATGGACAGTTTCTTAGCACTTCGCTCCACTGTAGTGTCTATCGTCAGTAAGCGAGCTATCTGACGTCATGCATCGCTAAGTGTTGTGCCCAAATGAGCTTCTACTGACATAACTGAGCATAACGTTCCTCCTGCCATATTCTGGATTCCGATCTGTGCTCGAGATGATCGTACTCGTGTCTCTGTGATGTTGGTCGCCGCTTGTCTCAGATGTTCGTACTTGGAATTCCACTTGCATATTTGGAGATGAGATTGCTAAGCAGCTCTTAGCATTGCCAGTTGCGTCACGTAATAATAATAATAATAATAATAATAATAATAATAATAATGAGTAATTTTAATGTTTTAAATTAATATTGTTAGTATCCGATATTAGAACCTAAAAAAATTCAAGTATCTACCCACCTCTTACAGTATTTGGTATTTTTGAAACGAAATATTTGAAACTAATAATTTTTTTTCTGTATTACCACACTATAATGTTCTTAGTGTATGTTAATAGAATAAAATATTATTAAAGCTAATTTAAGAAACGTATCCGATATTCGGCTCCTCTCCCTTAATAATAATAATAATAATAATAATAATAATAATAATAATGAATAATTTTAATTTTTTAAATTAAAAAAATTAGTTAGTATCCGATATTAGGCACAATAAAAGTATTCAAGTATCTACCCACCTCTTATAGTATTTTGACATTTTTGAAACGAAATATTTGAAACTAATAAATGTTTTTTTCTCTGTTACTACACTACTATGTTCTTAGTGTGTATTAATAGGGTTTGTTGACATTTGTTAATAGAATAAAATATTATTAAAACCAATTTAAGTAAAGTATCCGATATTCGGTTCCTCTCCTCTAATAATAATAATAATAAACATACACAATACGTAAATTATATATATAATTCAGTTTTCTTAAGAAAACTGAATGCTTAACGACTTCAAAGGCAGAGTGAAGAGAGCATAGAACTTGAACATATAAAAATAAAAAACGTAAATAAATTCAAATGTCTAGGATTAATTTTAGAATTTTAATGGTGGGTTTTCGCTCTATAGGTATCTTGCAGACTCTACGGTGACAGGCTATCAAGCCCCGCTTTCGAGTGTTTCGAGCAGACGCCGTTTCGGGGCCTATGAATGAGGACCGGGCGGTGGCGGATGCGTTTGATCTGGATGCGTTAGCGATCCCATCCATGCTTGCGCTGTCGTATTTGGGGTATCTGCCCGTATCTCTCTCCCAGGAGTTGCTCTGGGTGCTCTGCTCGCGACTGGGCCTCCATACGCGGTAATTCAATGCTCCTTGCATGAACAAAAGAAAAAAAATGAATAACAAGTACATAGTTTCAAAAATGCGATGTACTATATTCACATGTCCTTCCCTAACCATCGTTTATTTTTTGTATACCCGATTTATGTTTGAAAACCGGTTCACTATACACTCGTCTAGAAATTCCTTGCTCTTTGGGGCGGGAAATATTTCTTTAATCAAAACTACATACTATTACAGAGTCTAGTATTATGAATGTGAATGTGTGCGTAATGATATAAAACGATTAACCTAATGTCAATAACCTATCGTTAATAAAGAGACATTTCTCAAGTTAAAGCGGTGTAATGATCATAACAGCTAAATGGGGCTATACTAATGAAACAATCCATGCTCTTTCCTCTATATCACAAGAAACAAGTGAGCGGCAACAGCACTATAAAATTAATAAAAAGCTCAAAACTATATTAACGAATGATTTTTGAAATTGCTCATGCCATATTATTTTAAATGAATTGGTGTTTTAAAGAAATTTACATTTTAGGTGTAGTATGCTTTCGTCTATTATTAAAGGTTTAGCAGTTAAACATAATCGCCCTCCGTGGTTACCATACTGGGCTCTAAAACCCAAAATTGCAGGTTCAAATCTGGCGGAGGGAAAGTAATGTTTTTTTTTTTCGGACTGAAAATACTTAGCAATTGCGTTTTTCGGAAGGGAAGTAAAGGCGGTGGTCCCGTGTAATATTCATTTACAGTAAAAATCTCATACCTTCACAGAAAAGGACTCTGGAAAAATGTTTCCGCCATTTTGCGTCCGAAAGTCGTGATTTCGTTCTCGGAGCCATCTGTGGGCGACGGGCTTAACTCTCGTCACCATGACGCATAGTGGTGATCTCACGAACTAAAAATTCAAATCCGATCATGGAAACTTCGTAACGGTGCTCTTTGCTCCTCTTAGGAGATATTGGAAATACTACTACTTCTACTACTACTGCTGCTGCTACTGCTACTGCTACTGCTGCTGCTGCTGCTGCTGCTGCTGCTATACAAATAAAACAATAAAAGGACATGTCCCTGCCCATATTTTAATTTAAAAAATCTGATGCAAGCGCAGGAGACCATAAAGATTTGAACACTAAAAATTAATAAAACAGAAACAAAGATGTTTAACTAAATATCTATTTTTAAAATAGCTTTAATTAATTGGTAAAGTGTGCCAAATGAAATAAACCATATATTTTCTTAAGGTTTAGAATTTATATTATTCTATTATTAAAGTACATATTTAAAATGTTCAAACACCTTTACATCGACTCTTACACATTAACATAGACAAATTTTAAACTTTTAGAAGCTTCTAATTGTTGATGAGTCACTTCCTTATATATACAGGAATAATTAATATTTCAATTGCGTTTTTATCACCCCAGTTCCTATTTACTTAATCGCACCTGTGGTTAGGTTGCACTGACACGTGGGCTTAATAAATAATTTTTTGCAAGCGTCCCTTGGTACAAACCAGTTTGGTGCAATTATCAAAATTCCTCCCTGTGAGGCATTTCCTGGCACGTTTAGTGGATCCGAGAACACCTGCACGGGAGAGAATGACGCCTATCAAGTTGACATGACCCCACACGCAGCGTGTGTCGTTTGACATCACCAAGCTGCTGTTTCACAAAACAATTACGTTTTTCCGGGAGAAAACAACTATGCTTAGTAAGGTTTTTATATTTATGCCTTATTACTACTCTAAGTCGTACATAGTGCACAGTAGAGATGTTGCATTTCACCCAAAAATTCGATACCATGATTTCTCTGGTACCTTTTAGGGTCCCCTGAATCCAAAAATGGATTTTTTTGAAAAAACAAATGGAAATGTCGTTTTATTTATGGACGTTCTTTAACTGCTGTGGTTCTCAGCGTCCCATTCTATTCTGGGCGTGAAAGACCGCTTAATTTTGCTCAGAGGCCTCTCTGTTAGGCTTGAGGTTCTTTTACGTGCCGTAAATCAACGACACGGGACCAACGGCTTTACTTCCCTTCCGAAGGAAGTCATGCTAGGGATTTTTACGCCCGAAAAAAATCCATCATCCTCCGCCGGGTTTGAACCTGCGACCTTGGGTATATGAAGTTAGCATGGTAACCATAACACCACGGAGGGCGACTTTTTGGAAAAAGATTCGTGTGTGTGTGTGTGTGTCCATGTGTGTCTGTGAACAGCATAACTAAAAAATCGAAAAATAGGTTAAGACCCGAACTTGATATTTATGTTTAGTTGTTAGGAGTCTTCAATCCTTGGATTGGTTTGCAGCGACTCTCCATTCAGATCTTCTCTCTGCTTTCCGTTTGAGTTCTTCATATTTACTGCATTTCATATCTTCCATAATTTGTTTTATATATTGTGATCTTGCTCTTCCTTTGCCACTTCTTCCTTCTATCATACCTTCTATTATAATATTCAGTGTGCTCTGATGTCTTAATAAATGTCCTATTAATTTTGTTCTTCTTTTAATTTGGTTCCAAATTCGTTTTTCCGCTTCTGCTTTTTTATATACTTCTTCATTTTTAATTTTGTCACTCCATTTAATTTTTAGCATTTTCCTATAGCACCATTATCTCTCAAGAATACAACACAAAGGTATTTAAGGAAAATCTCATGGCAAACTACCCTAAATGGAACATTTTTCGTAATTTTCGATTTTATAGAAAATGCATCTAATGATTTTGGGGCCGCTCCGTGGCCGAGTGGTCAGACCCCTTACCTCTCACCTAGACGGCCATGTACAGGGTAGTTTGGGTTGGAGGGATTTTTCTCAAAATCTTCGTGTCGCATCCCTGGTAGATACTAACGGACACACGAACCTTTTGCTGAAAATGATTTTTTTGGTTACATGAGATCCTAAAACATATATTTCCGGTGAAATCTCGGTATCGATATTTTCTCTAAACATTATGTACATAGTACGTGTAGAGAAAGTAATAAAATGTACAAAAATAATTTGTTTTTACATCTTTTTCTAAGGACTCTATGAACGGTAGTTCCAAATGACAAGTTGCGGCGGTCAGGTGAATCATAGGAACCTTAAAGTAATTAACAAGGCCTTAGTGCCGCGTGCCGGTACCCGCACGTGGGGAACACGTGTCGCATGTGCAGGTATGGTCCTTCCACAGATGTTCAACCAAATTACGATAATTAGTGGCTCGCGATCGACCTTTACGAGGGAGGAAAATGCATGTTATTGTGACGTGATCACTTAAAACATGTCACTATGCCTCCAAATATGCCGTGCATCACGGAAGTCGCAAAAAATAATAAAACCACTTGGCATTAGTCATACGGGTTGACAGCAAGTATAGTGTAGCGTCGAAGCATTTCTACAGAGAGGCGTTGCTGAATGGAATTGCTATAGAAATCCACATATGCATATTTGTGGTTATCTAAGTTCTCTATATCTCTGCAAGAAATTATTGTTAGAAAACTTATGCTTCTATTTACTTCATACTAATCGAGAAAAAATAGCTGAAATATTCTTATTACTTGCTTCCTTGAAAGTAGAAGTGAAATAAGGGAGTACCATAGGTTAAAGTGATAGTCAAAAGCTGGTTGCTATGTGATTGAATTTCCTTTGTTTGTATGGACAGGAGTTGATAAATTCCAGTATGAGAAAATTATGTTGATTAACGCTGAAACAAAAAGTAAGGAATGTTTAAAAAACAGTCAACTCCACGAATATATATACGGTGTGTTACGGTTTAGCAGATATGCAAAATACCGTAAATTTCATTCAGAATAAAGTAGTCTTCAGAGGCTATTCCCAGAAAATTCAGGATATACATTTTATTTGTCAGGTAATATCTTTGATATATGATATTTTAATCAAAATCGTTAGTGCCATCTTTAAGAAAATCAAACATTTCGAAAAAAGTTCCATGTAAAGGGTAGTTTAGAGTGGGGGGGATTTTTCTCAAAATCTTCGTGTCGCATCCGTGGAAGATACTAAACTTAAACTTTACCGACTGTTCGTTTTTGAGATATCGTGCTCACGGACACACGGACACACACACGGACCTTTTTGTGAAAATGCTTTTTTTGGATACAGGGGACCCTAAAACATATATTTTTGGTGAAATCTCGGTATCGAATTTTTGGGTGGAGTGCAATACCTTCTCTACTTATGTACATAGTTCGTATAGAGAAAGCAGTAAATTTAATTTGAAAGAAAAATTAACCGTAAAAAAAAGTCTGATTTGTTCCATTCACATTATCTACATCATGCTAATCAGATAAAGATAAGCAGAATTAGTATTATTACTAGCTTTCCTGTAAGTAGAAAGGAAATAAGAACATGCACAGCTTAAAGCGATAGTCTCGTTTTTTAAAACCCGGTCGCTATGCGAAACAGTTGAAATTCCAATCTCTTTGCTTTACAGGAGTAAACAAACGAGAAACGAGAAGAAAGAGAAAAGTTTAAGTGGCTAAAATTGAAACTAATAATCCGGAATATCTCGAAAACGGTTAACTCTACAAAAAAAAAAAAAAAAAAAAAAAAAAAAAAAAAAAAAAAAATTAAATAAAAAAAAGGGTACGAAATTGTGTTTTAATGAGATTTACTTTCTTATATATATAATAATAAAACCACAACATAGAGTAGCGTTCGAAGCGCTGCTGAATGGAATTGCCATAGAAATCCAGAGGCATTGCGATGCTTATGCATAATTTTGGTTATCTAAGTTTTAAATACATTTAATTTGAAACAACAATTAACCGTAAAAAAAATCTGATGTGATCCATTCACATGACCTCTACATCTCAGTAACAAAGTATTGTTAATAAGCTTATTCTTCTCTCCACTTCATGCTAATCGAGATACAAATTAGCAGAAACGGTCTTATTATAGTTCCTTGTAAGTAGGAGGGAAATAAGGGAATAAAACTAGGATAAAGCGACACTCAAATGTTTTAAAATGTGATTGCTGTGGGATTGAAATGCGTTCCTTTGCGTGGCCAGGAGTTCACAAGCTCTCGTATGAGAAAAGTTCAAGTATTTTAAAACTGAAACTAATAACAAAGAATGCATCAAAAATAGGCAACTGCACAAGAAAATATTCATTACATAAATTGTGTGTTTTACGGAGATCTACATTTCTTGTGAAGTAAGTTATTGTCTATCTCTACGCTTTAAGAGTTATGCCAAACTCAGAAAAATCTATCTTCAGATGCTATTTCCACAAAATTCAAGATATACATTTTATTCATCATGTAAATATCTTACATGTAAGAGGTTGTAAACAAAATCTTTAGAGCCAGTTTTGAGAAAACCAATTGATTTTTTTCCATGTAAAGGGTAGTTGGGGGTGGAGGAATTTGCTTGAAAATCTTCGTGTCGCATTCTTGGAAGATACTGAACTTAAATATCTAGTTTGGTATTTAACGGACTTTTCGTTTTTGAGCTATGCTGCCCACAGACACACGGACTTTTTTCTAAAAATGTTTTTTTTTTTTTTTTTGGATTCAGGGAGTCTAAAAACATGTATTTCCGGTGAAATTTCGGTATCGAATTTTTGGGTACAATACAATGCCTTCTCTATACACTATGTACATAGTTCGTATAGAGAAAATAAAAATGTAAAACATATCCACCTGCTAGAAAGTGTGCAGATTGTATAAATCAAATTAAATACTAAAAATTAACCAACTTTATATCCCCATTATTAATGTAGTGAACTTGATTGTTGTTAAGATAACCATTGTAGTTAAATCAATAATATTTTGATTTATCGCAATGGAAAAGGTGGACACCAAGTAGTGGGTATAAATATGTTTGGAAAATTATCGGGCCAGATTGCTGAGTATTTACAATTAGAAAATCCAAAGTCCTATACCGGACGTTGTCATCCGCCACTCTTCTAGCAGATAGCAATCTGATGTATTACACTCACATGACTTTCTCTAGCTGCTTTACAAACAAGCTTCTTACAAAATATAATTCTTCTTTCAACACCATGCTAACCGAGATAAACATTAGCAGAATTTTATTACTTAGTTCTTTATAAATTGAATGGAACTAAGGGAATGCACTATGCTAAAGTGATAGTCAAATGTTTTAAAAGGCTATCGTTATGGGATTGTCACTGCAAATCGCTTCTTTGCGTAGCCAGGAGTAGAACAAAAGAAAAACGGACAGTTCCGTCTGAGAAAAGTATAAGTACTTCACAATTGAAACTAATAACAAGGAATACCTCGAAAACGGTAAGCTCCACGAAGAAAATGTATGTGACATAACTTGTGTATTTTAACAAGATCTACATTTTTGGTATAGTAAGTTTTTGTCTATCTCTTACGGTTTACTAGTTAAGACAAATTAAGCAAAATTAATCCAGAATAAACAGATCTATAGAAGCTATCCCCAGAAAATTCAAGATATACTGTTTATTTGTGATAGAAATGGCTTTAATATGTGGTATTTTAATCAAAATCGTTAGAGCCATTTTTAAGAAAAACAACATTTTCAAAAATTTTACCATGTAAAGGGTAGTTAGGGGTGGGGGGATTTTCTTGAAAATCTTCGTGTCGCATCTTCGGAAGAGACCAAACTTAAATACCAAGTTTGGTATTTAACCGTCTTTTCGTTTTTGAGCTATGCTGTCCACAGCCTCCCCCTCCCCCACACAGACAGACAAACAGACTGACAGACAGACGCACACACACACGGACATGCTTTTGAAAATTCTTTTTTTTTTTTTTTTGTTCAAACGGTTCTAAAACATATATTTCCGGTAAAAACTCGAATTCGAATTTTTGGGTGGAGCACAATACTTCTTTATCGCTTTGTACATTGTACATATGGGGCAAGTAAAATTTTGAAAATAAAAATGTTTATTTCTTAAAAATCATGACGTAATTTATAAGCTTCTATTTGAAAATATAATGACTTTTTATTTACTTTATACGAAAATAAACAGAAGCTTTTGCAATAGAAAAGCGTCAATAATTTTGAAGTGGAAGTAGATATATTTAATATGTATACTCCTCTCATGGTATAATCAATGTTATCAACACTTATTTATTTTACCGAGAGACAGTGACAGTAATGCTCCACAAAATGTGTAGAATACACCCACATGCTACATAACTTTGCTATGCAAATGACAGCCGCATTGTGACTGTCTCTTGTTATTTTGCGTGCAATGCAAATCCCGCAGTGTATTTATTTCCGCTATAGGAGTGAAGACATGTGCGACACTGTCGTACTACCTGTCGCATCTGCCAGTGGGTGACGTCACAAAGCATTGACGTGCCAACCCTTCCCCGTAGCACTTCCAATTAACTCCTTTCCGCTAATTCCATATCCACCCCTCGCTATTCCCGTCCAATTAATAAGGGTAGAAATTGGTGCAGCGAGAGTCCCTAGTGGCTTTGCCAACAAGATGCAGAGCTTTTGTTCCAGCGATGATGCTCGTAATGATGGCAATGGGATTTTAAAAACGAGGGGAAGGGTTATAAGTCGCCAGGGATCGGGACAGTATCCAAAAAACGCGAAAAGAGCGAAAAAATACGCGGATTACAAGAGTAATTATATCTGCCCTACTCAAGCGTGGGCCCATGGGACTTTGGGGACCGAGCCCTTTCTACCCCACTGTCATCTAACACAGGTATTGTATATAAGAAGAATTAGAAACCGTTCTTAAAGAGGTTAAGGTCCATCCACCTTAGTATCCTAACGCTATGTACAGTAGGAAGCCAATTGGCCAAAATATGAATATATGAAGTTAAAATCTGAAAATATTATTAGTTATATTATTAAAAAGCTAAAACAATCTGATGTGAACCATTCACATGACTCTCTATATCCCTGCAACAAATTATTCTTAAAAAGCTTATACTTCTATTTACTTCATTCTAATCAGTAAAACATTAGCAGAAATAGCCATATTACTTGCTTCCTTGTAAGTAGAGGTGAAATAAGGGAGTACCATAGCTTAAAATGATAATCAAAAGCAAGTTGCTATGCCACTGAAGTTCCTTTGTTTGTATGGACAGCAGTTGATAAATTCCTGTATGAGAAATGTATAAGTTATTCATAGCAGAATCCAAAGATAAGGAAATGTCTCAAAAACGATGAACTCCACGAAAAAAATGTATATAACATAAATTGTGTGTTTTAACGTGCTCTACATTTTTAAAATAGTAAGTTATTGTCCATCTCATTCGGTTTAGCAGTTATTCAAAATTCAGTAAAATTCTTTCAGAATAAACTACTCTTCAGAGGCTATTCCCAGAAAATTCAAGATATACATTTTATTTGACAGGTAAATGTCTTTGATATACGAAATTTTAATCAAAATCGTTAGAGCCATTTTTGAGAAAATCAAAATTTTCGAAAAAGGTTCCATGTAAAGGGTAGTTGGTGGTGGGGGGATTTTTCTCAAAATCTTCGTGTCGCATCCCTGGAAGATACTAAACTTAAATACCAAGTTTGGTATTTTACCTACTTTTCGTTTTTGAGTTATCGTGTTCACACACACACACAGACATACACACACACACACATGGACCTTTTCCCGAAAATGCTTTTTTTAGATAAAGGGGACCCTAAAACATATATTTCCGGTGAAATCTCGGTATCGAATTTTTGGGTGGAGTGCAATACCTTCTCTATACACTATGTACATAGTGCGTTTAAAGAAAGTAAAAATTTATATTTTAAGGGTGTGGAGAAGGTTCAATTAATTTGTTTAAATTTTTGATGTTACTTTCACATGGCTTCCTCTCAGTAAACTGCAACAGACAATTTTTACAAAAACTTATTCTTTTATCTAGTTAATGCTAGTCAAGGAACAATAGAAGAAATATTAATTACATATTTTCTGATAGGTTCAAGTGGAATAATGAAAGACATAGCCTGAGGCTATAATATAATATTTTAAGAGCTGGCCACTATGAGATGGCGTTGAAATTCCGTTATATTTGAATACCAGAAAGAAAAAAAGAAAATAAGGAGAACTGACTACTTCTCGTTTGAGAAAAAAGTTTTAAGTATCGAAGCATTTGAACCAAAAACAAGGAATAAGTCGGAAATAATAAAATCCACAAAAAATATATTTGACATAAATTGTGTGTCTTAACATGATCTATATTTTGTTGTTATAAGATTTTGCCTATTGCTTATTTATTATTAGTTATACACAATGTAGAGGGCTGCAGAGGCTATTTCTAGAACATTCAAGATATGCATTTTATTTGTCATGAAATATTTTTAATATATGGCGATTGAGTCAAAATCGTTAGAGCAGTTTGTGAAAAAATCTTAACTCTTTCATGTAAAGGGTAGTTTGTGTGAGGGGATCTTCCTAAAGATCATGGTGCTGCATCCTTGGAAGATAACTGAGCTTGAATATTCTATGGAGAGTTTTCAATTTTACTTTCACTACCATGTGTATAGCTTCGCTATGGATTACTTTTTCTTAACTGGTGATAGACAAACATTTACTACACAAAAATTGTAAAACACTAAAATTATGTAGAATGCTTTTTGTGTGTGTGGAATCAACCATTTCCGAGGTATTCCTGTATTTATTTGCATTATAAAGGAAATATGTACTAACCTATTTATACAAATGATTTTCTCGATGAAGGCGAAGTGAATTGAAGAATAAGCTTATTTTAAGAATAGTTTGTTGAAGAATGGAAAGAAACTTGTAAATGTAACACATCTGGATTTTTACTTTCTCTATACTCACTATGTATATAGTGTATAGAGAATGTAGTGCACTCCACCAAAAAATTCGTTACCAAGATATCACCGGAAATATATGTTTTAGGGTCCCCTGTATCCAAAAATAGTATTTTCAGAAAAAGGTCCGTGTGTGTCCGTGTGTCTGTGAACACGATAACTCAAAAACGAAAAGTCGGTAAAATACCAAACTTGGTATTTAAGTTTAGTATCTTCCAGGGATGCGACACGAAGATTTTGAGAAAAATCCCCCCACCCCAAACTACCCTTACATGGAACTTTTTTCGAAATGTTTGATTTGCTTAAAAATGGCTCTAACGATTGTGATTAAAATATCGTATATTAAAGATATTTACTTGACAAATAAAATGTATATCTTGCATTTTCTGGAAATAGCCTCTGAAAATTACTTTATTCCAATGAATTTTACGGAATTTTGTATAACTGCTAAACGGTAAGAGATGGACAAAAACTTACCTCACAAAAAATATATAGCATGTTAAAACACACAATTTTTTTTATACACAATTTTTTTCGTGGAGTTGGTCGTTTTTGAGATATTCCTTTTTCTTGGTTTCAGCTTTAAAAACTTATACTTTTCTCATACAGGAATTTGTCAACTCCTGTCCATACAAACAAAGGAACTTCAGTCACATAGCAACCAGCTTTTGTCTATCACTTTAACCTACGGTACTCCCTTATTTCGCTTCTACTTACAATAAAGCAAGAGATAAGACTATTTCTGCTAATTTTTCTCGATTAGCATGAAACAAATAAAAGATAAGCTTATTAACAATAATAATTTACAGAGATATAGAGAAAGTCATGTGAATGGAACACATCAGATTTTTTCTAAACTTTCTTCTCACAACGCTTGCGATTATCTACGCCATGACGCCGTTTGATTGGCATTGTATTTGTTGGTTTTATTTACTACCTTGTTTTAAAAAACGCAAGGCAATCTAAAATCGAAAATCTGATGTATTGCATTCGCATAACTTTCCCTACCTATTTGTATAAAATTATTGTTGAAAAGCTTATTTTATCAACGTCTTGCTAATCGAGATAAATATTAACAGAAATGAGCTTATTGTTACAAGTAGGAGCTAAATAAGGAAGTAAGTACCACAAGCTAAAGTAGTATTGAAATATTTTAAAAACAGATTGCTATGTGATTGGAATTCCTTTATTTCTATGTATGACTAGAAGTTGACAAATTCCCGTAAGAGAAAAATATTAAATATTTTAAATCTGAAACCAATAATAAGGAATATTTCAGAAACCGTCGACACTACAGAAAAAGTATATGACCTGAATTATGTGTTTTAATGATATCTACATATTTTGGTAGTAAGTTTTGTCTATATCTTACGGTTTACCAGTTGTGAAAGATTCAGTAACATTCACCCAGAATAATGAGCTCTTAAGAGACTATTTCCAGAAAATTCAAGATATACATTTTATTTGTCATCTAAATGACTTTAATATACGATCTTTTAATCAAAATAGTTAATTTTTCATAAAATGAAAACTTTCGAAACTTTTTCCATGCAATACGTAGTTTGGGTTGGAGAGATTTTGTTGAAAATCTTCGTGTTGCACCTTGGAAGATATTTAACGTAAATACCAAGTTTGATATTTAAGGGACTTTACGTTTTTGAGCTATGCTATCCATAGACACACACAGGCCTTTTTTTAAAGAAGTTTTTTTTTTATTTAAGAAGTCTCAAAACATATATTTCTGTCTGAAATATCAGTATTTAATTTTTGGGTGCAATGCAATACTTTCTCTATACAACATGTACGTGATACGTGTAGAGAATATAAGAAGTTACGAAATTCAGCCTCAGTGACCTCTAAAATATAAATAAAGTGACTCAAATGATAAAATATATATCAAATTATACTGGAAATTCCAATTAAATTACTGCACTAAAACTAAAAATCTGATGTATTCCATTTCTCTACATCTCTGCAACAAATTATTGTTAAAAAGCTTACGGTTCTATTTACTTCATGGTAATTGAAAAAAAAATAGCAGAAATAGACTTATTACTTGCTTTCTTATAAGTAGAAGCGAAATAATGGAGTACCATAGGTTAAAGTGATAGTCAAAAGCTAGTTGCTATGTGACTGAAGTTCTTTTGTTTGTATGGACAGGAGTTGACATATATGAGAAAAGTATAAGTTTCTTAAAGTTGAAACCAAAAATAAGAAATATCTCAGAAACAATCAACTTCACGAAAAAAATGTAATATACCTAACATAAATTGTATGTTTTAACGTGCTCCACATTTTTGTGTGATAAGTTTTTGTCCAACTCTTACAGCTTAGTTGTTATGCAAAATTCCGTGAAATTTATCCAGAACAAAGTAGTCTTTGGAGGCCATTCCCAGAAAGTTCAATATATATGTATATATTATTTGTCGTGTAAATATCTTTAATATATGATATGTTAATCAAAACCGTTAGAGCTATTTTTGAGAAAATCAAAAGTTTCGAAATGTTTTCCATGTAAAGGGCACTTTGGGGTGGGTGATTTTCTTGAAAATATTCATTTTGCATCCTTGGAAGATACCAAATCTAAATACTAAGTTTGGTTTTTAACGGTCTTTTGGGTTTTGAACTATGCTGCCCACAGACACACACATACATACACACACGCACACACACAAACAAATTCACACAGTCAGACATACAGACAGACACATACATGGACATTTTTCTAAAAATGTTTTTTTTTTTTTTTTGATTTAGGGGCACTCAAAAGATATATTTTCGGTGAAATCTTGGTATCGAATTTTTGGGTGCTTTACAATATCGCCTCTATTTGCTATGTACATAGTATATGTAGAGAAAGTAAAACTGTAATTTTATGACATTGTTGGCTGTTTAGTCTCCCATTAACTAAGGTTATGTTGACTCAAGAAGCTCTGTATGACAGACAGACATGCTGTTAATTTTGCATGGTGCTGAATTGGACGCTCCCCATTACATTACTAAGCGATGTTTACCGTATCCTCAAGCACAGCCTGTGACTGAGTTCAAAGCCAAACAAATGCAATCAAACGTGAAGCTGCTTGGTCGCTAAGCAACCACTCTGGTGAGAAACCTATTCACCAACTTTCTGAACCTACCAAGGTAATTAGTTGTGAATCAAGGTGATTACTTATACAGCCTCAAGCTTAGATCTGTTTGTTCTTGCGGTCCACTGCCCAAGAACTGGAAGTGAACTTGAGCTCTTGTCAATATCAGGAAGTTTGTTCTTCAAACACATTTTCATTTGAATAATCTTCTGCCTTTTCTTCTACATCTTATTTGTACAAGGAATTTCCTTTTTACTTTCTCTAGCCGCATATGTAAAATGTACATAGGGATAGAGAAGTATTGTATTCCACCCAAAAATTCGATACCGAGATTTATTGTAAATGACTGACGATTTTGTTCAAAATACCACATGTTTAAGATATTTTATGACAATCGCATTGTATGTACTGATTTTGCCGAAATAACCTCTGTCCTAGATAGGCAACATCTTACTGCACAAAAAATGTAAATCTCGTTAAAAGACAATTTATGTCATATACAGTTTTTGTAAAGTTAACCGTTTCCGAGATATTATGGGCTATTGGTTAAACTTTTCACAAACGGGAAATCACCTTTCTTTTTGCCTCTGTTTTTTTTCTCCTAGTAAGCTAAAGGAACCGAATTTCAATTGTTTCACATAGGATGAGCTTTTAAACGATTTGTCTATCGCTTTTCCTTAGGACATTTCCTTATTTTTCTTCTATTTACAAGAAGGCAAGCAAGCAAGTAATAAGACTAGTTCTGCTAATATTTATCTCGATTAGCACAATGTAGATAAAAATATCTGATGTGATTCATTCACATGACTTTCTCTACATATCTGCAACAAATTATTGTTAAAAAGCTTTTACTTCTATTTACTTCATGCTAAACAAGAAAAAATTAACAGAAATAGTCATACATATTACTTGTTTCCTTGTAAGCAGAAGTGAAATAAGGGAGTACCTTGGTTAAAGTGATGGTCAAAAGCTGGTTCCTATGTGACTGAAGTTCCTTTGTTTATATGGACAGGAGTTGACAAATACCCATATGAGAAAGGTATGTTTTTTAAAACTGAAACCAATAACATGGAATATATATAAAAAAAAAAAAAAAAAAAAAAAAAAAAAAAAAAAAAAAAAAACAACTCCATGGAAAAAATGTATATGATATAAATTATATGTTTTTTCGTGATGTACATCTTTTGTGTAGAAGGTTTTTGACTCTCTCTTAGATTTACAAGTTATGCACAATTTGTAAAATTCAACCAGAATAAAGTAGTCTTAAGAGGATATTCTCAGAAAATTCAGGATATACATTTTATTTGTCATGCAAATATCTTAAATATATTTAAAAATCGTTAGAGCCATTTTCGAGAAAATAAAACATTTTGAAATTTTCCATGTAACGCGTAGTTTGGGGTGGGGATTTTCATGAAAATATTCATATCACATCCTTGGAAGGTACCAAACTTTTTTCTGATTTTTTTTTTTTTTTTTTGATTCAGGGGGACCCAAGACATATATTTCCGGTAAAATCACGGTCTCAATTCAATACCCTCTCTATACACTGTGTACATAGTACGTGTAGAGAAAGTAATAAACTTTTGTAAAAATAGTTTGATCGTAGAACAGGTAGAGATAGTCATATGAATGAAACGCGTCAGATTTGTTTAAGTAGGTAGATAAACTTAGTGTGTTTTACATGCTTGATACAGAATACCTCTGATAGACAGTGTATAACCTGAAATGACCTCAACTGTCCCTGCTCTCCCAAGTGACTTCCTATTGTACAAACCCCCTCAGGGTGAAGATTCTCATGTTTTATAGGGGTAGTTATATTACAGGATAATGTCTCAACTCCACAAGGGACCGGGCTTTGTATTTTATCGCTTTTTAAGGGAGAAGGCCTTTTTTTCTGACTTTGATGTCACGGTATGCGTTATATTTTTTCCTTATTTAAAGAATAAAACGCGGAAGAACGTTAAGATTGTTTGAATATGAGATAACAAAAAGAATATAAAAGAAGAGGAGCTGAAATTAGGTAGCGCTTTTATGGTGATTGAACTAACTTGCAGATCCAATTTTCAGCGTCATTACAGATGCCCTGTAAAGAGAACCCCTTAAATTCTTCTCGGCAGGAAGCAGTACTAAATGCAGCCGTAAAACGGCAGGAGATATCCGACAGTTTCGCTTAGTCTAGATGACTGACAGCAATGCGATTAAATCTTTTACTCATATATAATTTTATTTCTTTGAAATGTTTTAGCTTTGTGTACGACCGGGAAACATGCGAGTCAGTGTAGAAATTCAGTGCTATGCCGGCATGTTGCCATGGTAGCTCAGTGGTAGAGCAACCGGCTAGAGACCGGGAGGTTCAAATCCCGGCAATGGCATTGAATTTTTCAGTCCAATTCCTGTCCTACACACGGTTTCTATGAGAAAACAATTAAAAGTATTGCCTCTGTTTTTATTTTCTCTACACGCACTAAGTACACAGTGTATAGAGAATGAAATGTATGTTTGAGACCCCCTCAATCCAAAAAAAAAAAAAAAAGATTTTTATAAAATATCCCTGTATGTGTGTGTGTGTGTGTGTGTGTGTGTGTGTGGGCAGCACAGCTTAAGAACGAAAAGTCCGTTAAATACCAATACCAAATGCCATATTTAAGTTCACTGTCTTCCATAGATGCGACATGAGGATTTTCAAGAAAATCCCCCACCCCCAAATACCCTTTACATGGAAAAATGTTCGAAAATTTCGATTTTTTAAAAAATGACTGTAACGATTTTTATTAAAATATCGTATTTTAAAGAAATTTATTTGACCAATAAAATGTATATCTCAAAATTTTTGGGAATAGCCTCTGAAGACCTCTTTACTCTGGATGAAATTTTCTAAGTTTTGAATAACTAGTAAACCGTAACAGATAGACAAAAGACAAAAAAGATGCATATCTCGTTAAAACACACAGTATATGATATGTACATTTTTTTCTTGGAATTGACCGTTTCGAGATTGGTTTCAGTTTTAAATACTTAAAACTTTACTCATATGGGAACTTGTCAACTCAAAGAATCAGATTTCATCCCATAGCAACCCATTTTAAAACATTTGAATCTCGGGTTATTCTAGTGTATTACCTTATTTTCCTCCTACTTACAAGGAAGCAAGTAATAAGTGTTTTGTCTTACGTAATTTCCATTCTACATACAGATAATAAACTAAGTAGGACCATTTCTGCTAATGTTTATCTTAATTAGCATGAAGTAGGTAGAATAGCAATAAGTTGTAAAGAAGGCCATGTGAATGGAACGCATCAGGTTTTTAAACTAAATATACTCATCCATTAAAGATTGTGCTGAATCACATCAACTCGATTACGGTTGTTTGAAGGAAGGAGTTGGCAAACTTTCGAAGTTAAAGACTAATTTTCAAGATGCGCGACACTCCCACTTTTTTTTTTTTTTTTTTTGTCATTTTTATTGCTTCTGACAGTTCTCACCAGGCGCGCTGCGAGTAACGACTGTAGCGGGAGGCGCATCATAATTACGTTTTTAAGAACCTAATATATCATCTTCCGTACAGCCCGGACTCTTACCGTGGTCTACTGGGAGAACACTTCGGATGGATAATAAAAACCGAAGAGAATATTATGCAAAGCGAATATTTGGTCTGAAGCGTGAAGCGCGATCGTCGTGTGTTTGGTGGAGACATAAAAAATATAAGATCGGGGGAGATGTGGTTGTAAAAATCAGGACGGAAATGAGGGGAGAGCTAGACTCTACTTTTGATGTCACAATACGCCTAACTTAGGCAAATTCCCACTCCCCATTTCTTTTAGTGCTATGCTGTTGGGCCGTATCACTTATGCTATTTAACTTTCAGAAATAACATATAAGTTCATATTATCGTTATAGCAGATACCATTAAACTTTTATTTTGTAAAAAAATTAACACAGGATGCACATGTATTTTTTTGGTAAATGTTTTACTACTATAACACTATATGAGTTTATTGAAGCATAATGTTGTATGTTGTATAAAGGAAAGTTATTGTGTTCCACAAAACAATTTGATACAGGGATTTTACTGAAAATATATGTTTTGAGACCCCCCGAATCAAAAAAAGAAGAAAGAAACAATTTAGAAAAAGGTCAGTATATGTGTGTGTCTGTATGTCTGTTCGTCATCGTGTGCGTGTGTGTGTATATGTGTGTCTGTGCGCAGCATAGCTCAAAAACGAAAGAACCGTTAAATACCAAAATTTATAATTAAGTTTATTGTCTTCCAAGGATGCAACATGAAGATTTCGAGGAAAATCCCTCCACATCGAACTACATTTTACAAGTAAAAAAAGTTCAAACATTTTTATTATGTCAAAAATAGCTCTTACAATTTTATTTAAAATACCATATATATTAGAGGTATTTACATGGCAAATAAAATGTACAACTTGAACTTACGGGGAAATTTCAAAATATGCATTTTATTTGTCATGTAAATATTTATAATATATGGCACTTTAATAAAATGTTATAGCCTTTTTTGAGAAAATTAAAATATCTAAAATTATTCCATGTAAAGAGTAGTTTTGGGTGGAGGATTTTCCTGAAAATCTTAATGTCCTATCCTTGGAAAATGCTCATCTTAAATATGAAGTTTGGAATTTAACGAACTTCTCGTATTTGAGTTATGGTGTCCACAGACAGCTAAAAATGTATTTTTGGATTTAGGGGTTCCCTAAACATGAATTTCTGGTGAAATCTCGATATCGAATTTCGGGTGGAATGTAATATGTTCTCTACCTACTATATATATTTTATATACGTGCTGTAGAAAGTAAAAATAGACTGTCTAAGTAGGGTTTGACCAAATCGTAGAATGTTTTCCTTCTTTTCTATACCTGCTCAGATAGGTAGTGAATTTATTTTAGCAGAATATCATAAAAAGGGCATAAGTTTATACTGTGTGTATTAAGCTTAGGACTAAGATATAATAAGAGCCCTTCAAACCCCTAACAGAAGCTTACGTTTCCATAGACCTTTTTTATGTTGCACATCTGATGCTTATCTTAAAACGCATTCATATTCCAAGTTAACAACTTCTTCATTTTTAATGAATATATGAGGGAGGAGAAGAAAGCGATACATTTGCAATATGAAACAAGATTCATCGTTATCTGAAAATACGAGAGGGAATATATGCCATCCTATACAGAGAGCACAGGTTTGTTATAGTGTTTGAAAATACTGTCTGAAAACTGGGTACAAACACTTTCCCATTTTCGTGGAAGGTAACGTGTCTGCCTCGCATTTAAGTAGTCCCGAGTTCGATCTCGGTTACGCATAAAATTCTTTCCGGGATTTTCCCTTATCCTGCAAAATAAATATCGGTGACTTTAAGCTCTATAGAACACGGGCTCATTTGAGCATCATTTCATCCATTTCATCCATTGTTCGATATGATCTTCCTGGCTATGGTTGTTAAGTATCTCCGTCTTAGAATAAATTGAGCAGCAAAAGCGATGAAGTATATTGAGTGCAATTAAACAAGCACAAAAATATAAAAAGGTTACACCATTTACCAGTGATAACATCACGAGAAGTTTTGAGATTGTCGAAAAAGCACAAATGTCGACTAGGCTTTAGAAAGGTTGCGGTTTGATTGCATTCTGGCTGGAAAATAGTGCACACAGGGTTATACTGGGATCTCCCCCTCCCCAAGAATTGCCGGTCATTCACTCTACGCAAACGATCAGTACATGAAAGGTTGTTCTGAAGTTACAGAGTTCAATATGAGACTTTTGTATACATAATATATTCAAAAATATATTGAAATCCATTGCAATAGTTGTTCAAGTATTTGAATCACGCATGAAACTCATTATTTCGTATCTTACAGTACCGATCTGTTATTTTGTTAATGATATTTATACTTCGTAATAAAATTATGTTTATTACAGAAATTTATACTTTGAATGGAATAACTGTTTTTTTTTTTACACATAGCTGAGTGAAGGACAGGAGTTGGATAGGTAGAGTCAGGTCATACTATGAATCCTGGGTCAAAAGTACGAGTATTTACAGCATTGTAAGTCGCCATTGGGGTTGTCATCTCAAAATTTGAGATCACCTTGTGGTTTACCGGGAAACATGCGAGAAATTCAATGCTATGCCGGCATGTTGCCATGGCAGAGCAACCGGCTAGAGATCGGGAGATCCGTGGTTCATATTCCGGCTATGACATTGAATTTTTCAGTCTGACTCTACCTATTCAAATGTATACTTTTTTCTGTCGAAGGGGGGGGGTTGCGACCACTTCAGCTGCTCTGCTAGCACTACAGACCCCGAGAAGCCGTGGTGTTTCTGATGATACTAGAAATACCTCGGACCTAACATTTGAGTCCCTCGAAAAAGTGAGCTTTCAAAATTGGGTTGAACTCGGCGGGTTCCAGAAGCCCATGGGAGTACGCCTTGCGGGGATGCTTGACATCACCGGACATTATCCTGGAGGGCTTAGTAAATAGGAGCTGGTAACAGTCTGTCCTACCGAGGCCTTAGGTGGTCATCTCTATATGAAATTGAGGAACGTAAATGGCGTATCCAGTTTAGTCCTTGCGGGAGCAAGGTGGGCCGGTTTATAAAATAGTACTGGTCTAATAGAAACCTCCGGGAATTCCCTGGGGCACCAGTACTCCTGAATCGTCAGGTTCCTGCTGTGTGGTATATTATGTGCCCACCTATACCTATAGCACAAAGTCAGAGGCGCCTGACTATTGCCTCCTTCCTCTCAGCTCGTTTGTACACAGCGTACCAGTGTACTAGAAGTTAACTCAACCAAAAGTAAGTTCCGAAATCTAGCTATCACTGTTGCAAATCCATTTTTAGTTTCTCAACATGTATACGTAGTTTATAGAAAAGGTATTGTATTGCACCCCAAATTCGATACCGATTTCACCGGAAATACATGTTTTGGGTCCTCCTAAGTCCAAAAAAAGCACTTTTTGAATAAGATCCGTGTGTGTGTCTGTGCATGTGTGTCTGTGGACTGCATAGATCAAAAACGAAACGTCCGTTAAATACCGAAGTTGGTATTTAAGTTCAGTATCTTCCAAGGATGCGACACGAAGATTTTCAAGAAACCTCCCCACCCCCAACTACCCTTTACATGGAAACATTTACGAACATTTTGATTTCTCAAAAATGGCTCTGATTTTGATTAAAATATCGTATATTAAAAATATTTACCTTACTAATAAAATATGTATGTTGAATTTTCTGGGAATAGCCTCTGAAGACTACTTTATTCTGGATGAATTTTACGGAATTTTGCATAAATGGTAAACCGTGAGAGATAGACAAAAACTTACTTAACAGAAAATGTAGAGCAATAACAATTTATGTTATATACATTTTTTTTCGCGGCGTGGATCGATTTTTAGTTATTCTTTGTTATTAGTTTCAGCTTTAAATTACTTAGTATTAAAATATCTAAATTATAACAGCTCAGTAAATCGGATTTGAAAATCCGCACATATTAAGTGCCTAAAATTTTGCCATATAGTTTTCATAAAATTATAGATGTGTGTAATTAAAGCGTCTTTTTTAAGCATTTATTGAAACTTAAAAAAATCGTATATCATCCGAGTTAAAATTTATTAAAAAAACACACTTATTCTTTGACCACTTTGGCCCCACGTTTCACCAATCTGCTCAAAGCTGATACTTTTGGTGCTGATCTCCCGTAGTTGAAATATATCACGGACGATATTCACTGCATAAGGATATGCTTGTTGGTAGTTATTCTTGTATCTAGGCCTTGGAGATCTACTTTACCATATTTTTAATGATCTTTTTATTCAGGGGACTCGGTATCAATTTTTTTGATGGAATGCAGTACCTTCTCTGTGCAATTAAAGCGGTTGTTATGTGCTTGAATTGGACGCCACAACAAGAGTTACAATCCCTCGTTTGAAATAATTTAAGAATAAAATATGAATTTGTTTGATAAAAGACATTACGTATCAGTTAAATAATAACTTTCTGCAACTGAAACCAGAGAACAAGAAGATATGAAAAACAATATGATAGTGGAAACACCGCTGTGAACAGCATATAGAGAGCTGGGAAGGAAGTCAAGTAGGGAAAATGATAAAAGAAGGGGACGAAGATGATTTCAATCGATAGGTACATTGTATGGTACAGCAACGATGTTTACATAAATCTTGACTCCCTAGGGACTAACGAGATTCCTTTACCAATCCCATCAAGTTGAACGAGAGGACAAAAGAGCTTCTTACTTCTATAGGGGCTAAATGTATTTACATTGTCACTCCATTGTGTTTCATTTGCCCTTGAATATTTCGTGCAGCTTTTCCCCTTAGGTGGTTTACTACTTTCTTTCAGCGGGGGATGTGCTACATCAAGTGCAGTTGCATGAGGCCGCAACATGTTACTAGCTGAACATGTTCGATTAGCTGAAACAAGAATTAGAAACATCCAAGAGAAATATCCCAGCTCGGCTCGAAGCGCATGGAGATACCGCGTTTTACAGCCCGCCCATCAGCACCTCGATCCTTTTTACTTTCACTACACGTGCTATGTACATAGTGTATAGAGGAAGTATTGTATTCCACCCAAAAATTCGATACCGAGTTTTCACCGGAAATATATGTCGGTAAAATACCAAACTTTGTATTTAAGTTTAGTATCTTCCAGGGATACGACACGAAGATTTTGAGAAAAATCCCCCACCCCAAACTACCCTTTACCATTTTCGAAACTTTTGATTTACTTAAAAATGGCTCTAATGATTTTGATTAAAATACCGTATATTAAAGATATTCACCTGACAAATAAAATGTATATCTTGACTTTTCTGGGAATAGCCTCTGAAGAGTACTTTATTCTGGATGAATTTTACCAAATTTTGCATAACTGCTAAACCGTAAGAGATGGACAAAAACCTATCACACAAAAAATATAGAGCACGTTAAAAGTCACAATTTATGTGAGTTGATCTTTTTGAGATAGTCCTTGGTTTTGGTTTCAGCTTTGTTAAGCTTAAATTTTTCTCGTACAGGAATTTGTCAACTCGTGTCACATAGCAACCAGCTTTTAACTGTCAGTTTAACCTAGGTACTCCCTTATTTCGCTTCTATTTATAAGGAAGCAAGTAATAAGACTATTTCTGCTAATTTTTTTCTTGATTAGCATGAAGTAAATAGAAGCATTAGATTTTTAACAATAATTAGTTGCAGAGATGTAGAGAAAGGCATGTGAATGGAACACAGCAGATTTTTTAAAATTTATTGTTATAGCTTAAGGTGCTTTATCCTTGTTGGATCGCATGCGGTAGCACAAGCAGTAATAACGGGCGTTAATCACTATCCAAAAAGTATAATTGTTATTCTGGTTGATCATATCGGATGATGACTAAAATCGGTGAAATTATGATAAATGGTCTCGCGGATAAATAACTTCGTAGTAGATATTTGAACGAAATGGGATGATTATCATTTGTCAAGAATCATCCTAACTATTAAATCCAGAGATCTTCGGTTCGACTTCTATATACAGGAGGAATGATTATTTAAATAACAGGTTTCCTTATTCTCCCTAGAATGTGGATTTATACACAAAAGTGAGAATAGGCGCTGATTATAAGTTTAAAACCAATAGGCAGGAGTAAAAGTCAAGATCAAGAAACGAAGTCTATGCTATGTACTTAGGATTTCACGGCCGGCGTCATTTGAAGTAACATTTTTCGCTCTAAACTGTGTCTAAATCATAGTTACTGACATCACATTAAGTATGAAGTGAACACGTTAAGTAGACGGAACGGGGAGGGAAGAACAGTTTAAAGCTCGAAAATCAAACGTCTTTCCGAACACTCGGATACATAACACAGTTGTGGGGTTAGGATATTTATATTATAGTATTAATAAGTGACAGTTGGAGACTCTGATACGTGCTTCCAAATGTTGGTAACACCGTGCATGTGCGTTGGGGGCTAGAGAGCGAGTGAGGATAACGAAAAGACAGTTGGACTTACAGAGGTCGGACAGATCCACGAAATTATTGTGAATTTGGACTCTCTTAGTTTTCCTCGAAGAACGCTGGGCATGAATTTTCAATGGTAAACATTTTTGAATAGATTTTTCTGGAACCTTAGATGCTATTTAAGTAATATCTGTATCAAACATCATTAAAATTGGATAATAACTTTGGGAGCTATAAACTATTTTATAAATGTCATTGTGTTAATATTTCACATAGAAACATTTTCCATAAATTTGAAAAAATTGGTTGAAATTTTGCAATTGGAGCTTTTAACCAGCAATAAAAATTGTAAAGAACGATATTTTAAATAAATGTGATGAAGGAATTGTGAATCTTTTTGTACCCGTAAGAAAATTTAAGCTTTAAACCTAATCATATTTTCATTTTAAAATTTATAATTGGTATAAGCATTATCTATTTTGTCCTGTAGAATGTTGTGATATATATTTTTACACATTCGGGAAGTTTTAAAATAAGTTAAACAAAAAACTGACACGCATGGAACATTTTGAAAGTGTGAAAGAAAAACGCTGTTTCATAAAGTTCGTAGTACGCTAACAAACAGGTAAGTTGTGTAAACTTTAAATGGTGTAGAGCGTGAGACAAGGGGAGACATGAAAAAGTTGAATCTCTACGCCTGCTAAAAAATTCGAACAACCATTTTCTACAAAAAGCGATTTTCGATTAATTTCAATACGGTACAGTTTACCTTGTATTCCGCCGTCTGCGATGAGGCTGTCGTTCACTCTTCTGCCCAAGGTACTTAGAGTCACTCGAGGTGGTGGCAATGATGGCCCCGACGTGCCCCTCCAATATTTCCTGCCTGCTGGTGGGCTTTTGTCGTACAGACTCTTTCGCTAGCGTCCTAATTGACAATACTCCCAACACACGCCGCTTTATCGTCTCTGGGTTATCTCTCCTTGTCGAAGCGAATACCTCTAGTCTTTGAGGTGGGTAATACCGTTATCTTGGCCGCCTCCATCTTCAATGCTGCTGTTGACACCCCGTGATCGTCTTACAGTCGCCGAATATCAAACGCTGTATTATCTGTCGCGCATCTTTTTGACAAAGGAGTAGGCAACTTCTTGGAACACGTAACTAGATGGGAGGTTCCCAGGGTTTTGTACACTAGTTGTTCAAATGCCAGGCCAAATTCCTACATTATCTCTCCTGGCTGTTGCAGCCTCGATTTAAATTGATCCGGTAGGCTGCAGCCAAGCGATGGTTCTTGAATCGGTTCTCCAAAGTCTCCTGGAACTCTCCGCGCATCCGATGTCGGGATTGCATTCAGTACTTCTGCCGACCGTCTCTGGTAGCTGGCTATCAGCTGTGCGCCTTCCTCTTCCACTGAGCATGCATCGATTGTGGTGGAAGACTTTGAAGGTCGACGCTCCATCGAACTTGGATGGCTTGACGCGCGCAAATTTGTTTCGCGTCCTGTCGTCTCGAACTTCAAGTCTTACTCCCTTCCGAACATCGAGCATCTTTTCCGACACTGTTCAGTTCTTTAGCGCTACCGTCGACTCTTCCCTCCAGGGCATTAAGTCGTTCCCCAACGGCCTTCACGGCACAAACGCGTTGGTAAAGTTTCTTCATCCTTGAGCCCAACTCTTCCATATCTTTCTCTACGCCGGCCAGTCGTTTGATTTTGTTTGATACCTCCATCTTTCTCAATCGCGGAATTGACAGTCATTATTAAGTTTCTCATCCTTTCCATTTCAAAGTTTAGTTTCTGTTCTTCCACATGTCGGATTTCATTTTTTTCCCGAATCATCTTCTTTATTCCGAATTTCATTTCCATCATTTCGGATATCACTTCTGTCTTCATTTCCTTTATGCTGGAGTTCATGAACTGAATTTCTGTCAGTCATGTCCTCCATCTTGGCGTTAAATCCTACTTCTTACACCAGTGTAATAGAAACCTCTTTATTTTACTTCAACAATTGTTACACATGGTCGTTATTCCGATACTTCACAGCAATTCTGCAGCACAGTTTATCTCTCGGTGCTCGTTGCGGCTGCGAATACAGTTCCAACCTCCCCGTCGAAACTACTCGCCTGGTTTGAGTCCCCTTTTATAGCTTGTGATGATGTGGCCAGAAACTTCCAGAAGTGGAGGTCATTCACTTGTCCATTGTGCTCAGGATGACATTCCAAGGCTTTTATGTACTGTCGCCGCTAGCTACTTTGTTAAATTTACAACACGTGTGATAATGACATTGTAACCATGAAAAGAAGCGACCACGCAGTGCAACAATATTTATACGATTGAAAGGAAGTCACTGACACACTTACGACATTTTCGGGCCGGCACGGCACAGTCACACTACTGTATATAATCAGGGTAGAAGGTGAATAAGTGCAAACATTTGTATCAGCATTTGAGGATGTGATGATCTAGTATTTGCTGTTTTATTTCGATATTTCCTCGAATTATGTTCATAAGGAACATTTCACGATATTTTTAGGATGAATATTATTTTCTATCTCAGACGTTGGTTTCTTTACGTAACAGGTCACACGGTTGACCTTTATCTGTCCTGTGCCTTTTACCTCGCCCAACTGATGCAGAATACAGCAGAGTCAAGATCAGGACCGGTAAAAACACATTACTCCCTGAAATGGGCGCTTAATTTATGACAATGCTATTAGTAAGTGGACAAAATGAGATACATTTTTGTGTTATACGCATTGTTCTATACTAAATATCAATTTATTTGCACTTATTCACCGTCCATCCTGTATAACTCATTGACACCCTTGCAACTTCCAATCTGTCCTGATGCATTCGAACGGTTCAAAGATAGCCTACACTTTGCAAAATACACGAATGCATATCTCAATAATGATCGAATAGCAAATTCTCTTTCGTGGTGTAATTTTTACTTTCTCTACACGTACTGTGCACATAGTGTATAGAGAAGGTATTGTATTGCACCCAAAACTTCGATACCGAGATTTCACCGGAAATACAAGTTTTGGGCCCCCCCTGAATAAAAAAAAAAGCATTTTCAGAAAAAGGTCTGTGTGTGTTCGTGTGTGTGTGTGTGTGTGTGTCTGCGTGTGTCTGTGGACAGTATAGCTCAAAAACGAAAAGACCGTTAAATACCAAACTTGGTATTTGAGATTGATATCTTCCAAGGATGCGACACGAAGATTTTCAAGAAAATACCCCCACCTTTAACTACCCTTTACATGGAACTTTTTTCGAAAATTTTGATTTTCTTAAAAATGGCTCTAACGATTTTGATTAAAATATCGTATATTAAAGGTATTTACCTGAAAAATAAAATTTATATCTTGAACTTTCTGGGAATAGCCTCTGAAAATTACTTTATTCTGGATCAATTTTACGGAATTTTGCATAACTGTTAAACCGTAAGAGATGAACAAAAACTTACCACACAAAAAATGTAGGACCCTTTAAAACACACAATTTATATTATATACAATTTTTTCCTGGAGTTGGTCGTTTTTTAGATATTTCTTGTTTTTGGTCTCAACTTGGAAAAACATAATTTTCTCATAGGAATTTGACAATTCCTGTCCATACAAACAAAGGAACTTGTCCCATAGCAACCAGTTTTTTACTATCACTTTAACATGAAGTAAATAGAAGCATAAACTTTTTAACAATAATTTGTTGTAGAGATGTAGAGAAAGCCATGTGACTGGAAGACATCAGATTTTCGTATATGTATCTTTGTAAACATTTCTTTGTGGTTTAGCCATGCAGTACTGATTATAATGCGAAGTTTGGAAATGCTTCCTGTCAATTTTCATTCGGTATGTAAGAAACAAGTGATGGTCTTCCCCTCCAATCGCAACCAATCGTGTTGAGGAAAACCATTCACTACTTAAATAGAGCCTTTTACCTTCCCCTCTGCTTTTAAAAATTGTCCACGTCAAGTTGTCTGTCGCGTTGCTTTTTTTCTTGCACCGGTAATGGAATTGTTAGAAGGCTAAATGAGATCACAGCGGGTCCTGCTCTTTGTCACGAGCTAACGTCTGTTTTCTAACTTTCTCGTTTAATTGACAAGAATGCCAGCAACATACATTTGTTAGGTTGAAGCAAGAGAATATCTTTAACCTAACTTTGCACCGCCTTATAAGATAATAAGGGAATGCGATACTGCAATACCTAATTTTAAGTAAATGTCATGCTTTTTAGTTTAAAACATGCCTTCTCATGTCTAGTTTGGCCTCTAAGTTGTTTCGTCAACATTTTCTCTGCAAATATATTATTTTATGCCATTTTACTTTCTCTAGCACGTATGTACAGCGCACATAGTAAGTAGAGAGGATATTGTATTTCATCTTAAAGCTCGATACCCAGATTTCACTGTAAAACCGTGCTTTAGAAATTCCTGAATCGAAAACAATTTTATAAAACGGGGTTTGTATGGCTGTCTGTCTGCCTGTGAGGTAGTGCGTGTGTCTTTGTCTGTCTGTGTGGACCGGATAACTCAAAAACGATAAGTCGATAACTTGGTATTCAAGTTGATAAGCTTCCAAGGATACGACACAAAGATTTTCAGGAAAATCCTCCCGCCTAAAACTACACTTTACATAGAAAATTTGTCGAGATTTTCGATTTTGTAAAAAATGGCTCTAACAATTTGATTAAAATGCTATAGGTATACTAAAGAAAATAAAATGTATATCCTGAATTTCTTGGGTTTAGCCCCAGAAGTATCTACAAAAGTCATACAACTGTCATATAATTGGTAAACCGAAAGATATAGATAAAAGTTTACTACACAAAAATGTAGATCTCGTTAAAACACAGAATTTATGTCATATGCAGTTTTTTGTAGAAGTTTTTGTGTTTGTTGTAGAGCAAGCCTCTTCATTGATATTCCGGTTATTGGTTTTAATTTAAAATACTTAAACTTTTCCCAAATGGGAGTTCTTATTCCTTTTATCTATATTCTGTTTTATTCTTGGCCATGATAATCGGATAGCACCAGATTTTAAAATATTTGGCTATCATTTTATGTAGTTAGTTTGTTACAGTAGTTCCGGTAAAGCCCAAGTGGAGCATAGGGCATCGTTACGATGTTTCCTTGATCGGATTTGAATAGTCGGTAGTTCGCGCTATGCACCATGGTGACGAGATATCGGCTCGTCGCCTACAGATGGCACTGTAGAAGGAAATTACGTCTTGAGGACGCGAAATGCGGAATTTTGCCTTCAAACCTTCTTCTTTCAAGGTAGGGAGAAGCAAATGAACATTACGCGGGATCACCGGCTTTACTTTCCTTCCGAAGAGAGTCATGCTAAGGATTTTTGCGTAGTGTATTCTCTTAGTTCACTTCTGCTTATTAGAAACTAAGTACTCAGCCCATTTTGATAAAGTTTATCTTGATTAGCATTATGTAGATTAAAGTATTATCTTTTGTAATAGTTTGCTTACAAAAGCGAGAGGGAAAGCCATATGAATGGACATGTCAGAAACATTTGCATACGTAAGTGTTTATACGCAGGCTATTTTATCCTTGCAGTCCTCATACATGATTTTGATGACTAATTTTGAAATCATGAAAGATTCTTGGTGGTGCATTATTATTAAAAAGTTTCACTTTTTGAACTTGTACAAGTAACGCATCATAAGTTGTAAGTTATGTTCTTCCATTACATATTCTTTGTGTCTATTTCACTCAATTCGTTCTTCTGCTTTAAACATTTCATTGAAGTTTCCGCATTAATCAATGGCACATTCCATTACGAGTACAAAGCAATTTAGTAATTTCATACTTAGTTTTCTCTCCAAAGGTCCATAGAAGATAACTTTTGAGCCTTCTTATATAGATATTGTGACTATGCCTCGCTGCTCTATGTGAGCGGCTTGCTTTGGAAGTCTTATCTGATTTTTATTTTCGATACCAGAAATACATGTTTTGGGTCACCCTGAGTCCAAAAAAAGCTTTTTTTGAAAAAGGTCCGTGTATGAGTGTGTGTCTGTGTGTATGTGGACAGCATAGTTCAAAAACGAAAATACCGTTAAATACCAAACTTGGTATTTAAGTTTGGTATCTTCCAAGGATGCGACACGAAGATTTTTAAGAAAATCCTCCACTGAACTATCGTTTGCATGTAACTCTTTTCGAAAATTTTGATTTTCTCGCAAATAGCTCTAACGATTTTGATCAAAATATCGTATATTAAAGATATTTAGCTGCCAAATGAAAGGTACATCTTGAGTTTTCTGGGAAATGCAGTATGTTTTACATACTGAATAAAAAAGAGAGCATTTTTAGAAAATTGTCCGCGCGTGTGTGTGTGTGTGTGTGTGTGTGTGTGTCTGTGGGCAGCACAGCTCAAAAACGAAAAGTCCGTTAAACACCAACTTTTATACTTAAGTTCAGTGTCTTCTAAGGGTGCGACACGAAGATTTTCAAGAAAATCCCCCCACGCCCAAATACTCTTTACATGGAAAAAATTTAAACATTTTTGTTTTTCACAAAAATGTCGCTAACGATTTTGATTAAAATCTCTTATATTTAAGATACTTGCATGACAAGTAAAATGTACATCTTGAATTTTCTGGGAAAAGCCTCTTTATTCTGGATGCATTTGTTTTGCATAACTAGTAAACCGTAAGAGATAGACAAATACTTACCACACAAAAGATGTAGATCTCCTTAAAACACACAATTTATGTTATCTTCATTTCTTTTCGTGGAGTTGACAGATTACTGTATGAGAAAAGTATACGTTTTTCAAAGCTGAGACTAAAAACAAGGAATATCTCAAAAAAGATCAACTCCACGAAAAAAAGGTATATAATATGAAATGTGTGTTTTAAGGTGCTCTTCATTTTTGTGTGGTAAGTTTTTGTCTATCTCTTACGGTTTAGCAGTTATGCAAAATTCCGTAAAATGCATCCAGAATAAAGTAGTTTTCAGAGGCTCTTCCCAGAAAATGCAACATATACATCTCATTTGTCATGTAAATATATTTAATATACGATATTTGAATCAAAATCGTTAGAGCCATTTTTGAGAAAATAAACATTTTCGAAAAAAGTTCTATGTAAAGGTAGTTAGGGATGGGGGATTTTCTTGAAAATCTTCGTGTCGCATCCTTGGGAGATATCAAATTTAAATACCAAGTTTAGTATTTAACGGTCTTTTCGTTTTTGATCTATGTTGTTCACAGTCACACACACTTACACACACGCACGCTCGCACACACCGGACCTTTTTCCAAAAAAAAATCTTTGTTTTGCATTCAAGGGGACCCCAAAGCAGGTATTTCCGGTGAAATCTTGGTATCACATTTTTGGGTGCATTATAATGCCTTCTCTATAGTATGTGTAGAGAAAGTAACTAGCTTCTGAAGTGCCTCGGTCTGTGCAGCCCCATTACAGCACATCTTTGTGGTGTCAAAGTTATTAAAATAAACCACAAACCACAAACGGGCTGAGATTTATGATCTGTGAATTAATGTCACTTGTGTGCGGAAATCTTATAGACACATTTAGTCCATTGAATATGCTAAAGCGAAAGTATCTGATGTGTTCCATTCACATGCCTTTCTCTACCTGTTCTACAACAAAAGGTTATTCTTCTATCTACTTCATGCTAAACGAGGTAAACATTACCAGAATGATCTTATTACTTCGTCCCTATACTAATGCGATAGTGAAGATGTTTTAAAAGCTGTCGCTAAGCGATTGTTATTCAAATTTGCTTCTTGCATGGCCAGGAGTAAAATAAAAGAAACACGGACAGCTTCCTGTTTGAAAAAGGGGAATTATTTTAAAACTGAAACCAATAACAAGGAATATCTCGGAAACAGTTCCACAGCAAAAATGAAAAGATTATAAATTGTGTGTTTTTACGAGATCTAGATTTTTTTGTAGTAAGTCTTCGTTTATTTCTTACCGGTTATGCAGAAGTCATTCAGAATGAAGAGGGCTTCAGAGACTATCCCCAGAAAAGTCTAGATATTTTCATTTGTTATATAAATATATTTAATGTACGTATTTTAATCAAAATCGCTAGATCCATTTTTTAGAAAAACAAAAATTTCGAAAGATTTTATATATAAAGTTTAGTTTTGGTGCCGATTTTCTTCAAAACCTTTGCGTCGCATCCTTGGGAGATACTAAATTGAAGTACCGTATTTATCGTTTTTGGGTTATGCTGTCCACACATACAATTAACTTTTTCTAAAAATGCTTTTTAGATTCAGGGAATATCCAACATTTCCTGTGAAATCTCGGTATTGCATTTTTGGGTGGAAAGCAATACCTACCTTCTCTACCTGCTATGTATATGTTACATATGTGCTAGAGAAAGTAAAAACATAGGTGCTCTCTTGCGTTCCACACAATATCCTGAGCTAGCTTGGGATTTTGAATGCCCTATATATGGAGCATCTATTTTGTTATAACAAGTAGAGAAATATATGTCTTATGTTTCTGTAATTTGCAAGCTTGATTGTGTAAGTATTTTCACGCAT
The DNA here is from genome assembly GCA_030762935.1 of Hymenopus coronatus. NCBI lineage: Eukaryota > Metazoa > Arthropoda > Insecta > Mantodea > Hymenopodidae > Hymenopus > Hymenopus coronatus. The sequence continues at coordinate 38,215,505 of CM060895.1, forward strand.
CACTAAACACCGGAAAAGGAACAGTTTCGGTGCTTCAAGTAAAATTCACTAAACTCGTATCATCGAATAGACAGAGGACTAGAATACGGACGGCTATTGGCTATTATACCTATTACCCACGCGGGGGAGCTCTGGGAGAGAAGGATGAAGTGAGGGGATACACCGGGAGCGATGGCACAGCAATAGTAGGGTGCCTACGGTTTCCGGATAGAAACATCCTGACGGACAGACCGGGATCCTCGCCCCACACAGGGTGCAACGCCCTCACCAGAGAGCGGCCCACATCCCGATAACCATCCGAAGTCGGGGGACGGAGATTCACATACTTACCTCTACCACGCTGCATCGAGCACCATCGCCGACACTTCCAAACCTGAAATAAATCAACGGGAAGAATGAATCAAGTGACATTGCAGGATTTCGGGGGATGGAAGAAAACGTCCCAGCACTGGCAATCCGGGGAAACCCTCGAAAAACCTACGGGTCAGTACAGCCTCCCGAAAGAGAGCGACAGATGAAACCGCTAAGACATCCCTTTAGTTCGACATCATCGTCAAAGAGTAACAGCAGAGAGCTTATACACTCAAGTAAACGCAAATGTTGATTGATATTCTTAAGGCAGAGGACTTGGGGTTGATCATTAGAATGCATTAAATGTCAGAGCAAGATTAATATGCATCAGACCAACTACAACATAACGTGCTCTGATATGTATTCTTGCACGGCTACATTGTTATTTCTGACAGATCACCATAGGAGGAACTACACTCAGCCAGAGGTTCTGAGTTGTAACCCAAATGTAATATCATCGAACATTTTCGAAGCCTACCTTCGTGTTCTTTAGTGCAGACACTTGGAATTCAGCATTGTACTTCTAGGACTATAAGCTTCCTCTCTGGAAGTAATGCTTTCGTTTATGGCTTTTGCTTATTACTGAGGAATTTTCTTCTTTGTTATGTTTTATCTTCATTTATTATACTTTGTTAATTATGATAATAACAAATTGTAAAACAGAAATTTTTCTTCCAAAATAATAATACAAAAAATCTGATGTGTTCCATTCACATGCCTTTCTCTATATCCATATAGCAAATTATTCTTAAAACCTTATTATTCTATTTACTTTTGCTAATCAAGATAAAATTAGAAAAAACGGTCCTATTACATCCTTCCTAGGATATAAGGTTACACCACACACAGGTTACGCGCTAAAACGATAGTCAAATCTTTTAAAATCTGGTTGCTATGTGATTGAAATTCATTTGTTTATATGGCCAGGAGTTGAACAATAACAAGGAAAATCTCACAAGCGTTCAGTTCTACGGGAAAAAAAAGGTATATATCATAAAGTGTGTGCTTTAAGAAGCTCTACATTTCTTGTTAGCTAAGTTTTTGTCTATCTCTTACGGTTTACCAGCTATGCAAAATTTCACAAAATTCATCCAGAATAAAGATGTTTTCAGAGGCTATTACTAGAAAATTCAAAACATATATTTTATTTGTCATGTAAATATATTTAATATACGGTATTCTAATAAAAATTGCTAGTCATTTTTGAGAAAATCAAAATTTTCGAATAGGGGGGATTTTTCTCTAAACCTTCGTCGCATCTTTATAAGATACTAAACTTAAAATACCAAGTTTGGCATTTTACCAACTTTTCATTTTCGAGTTATCGTGTTCACAAACACACGACACACACACACACAATCGGACCTTTATCTATTTTTTTTATTCAGGGGAGCTTAACATGTGTGATTTCGGTGTGAACACTTTGGGTGCAATTGAATACCTTCTCTAAACACTATGTGCATAGTACGAGTAGAGAAGAAAAAAGTAAAGTTGGTTAAAAATAAAACTTGATATTGAAGTTCAGCGTCTGCTAAGAATGCGACGCGAAGAATTCAAGAAAACATTCCCACCCCAAACTACCCTTTATTAGGAAAAAATTTCGAAACATGATTTCAACGATTTACTTTAAAACACCTTACCAGTATTTAGCCCAACAACACTTGTGGAGCTGCAGATTCTGCTAGCTTTGAAATAAAATGTCATTCTCTGAATATGTCTAAACACGTGAAAGAAGAAGGAAATAGTATTGACGTAGACTTACCTAGTCTCCTGGATGTCATTTCCTCTAAGCAGGACAAAGTGATATTGTATAAGACATGATATACTGAACCGCCAGTAGAATTCTTCCCTGGCGTTTATCACGCTAAGGTAGGCTGAGACAGACAAATCTAGACGCTTAACAGTAAGCTTCAAATGCATTGCTTCTCAACTGCGAGTTCTTATTTAAGTGTGCAGTACTAACAGCAGAAGACAGGACAGATGTATAGAGGCCATTTTTACTTTCTCTATACAATGTACATAGTACGTATTGTATTCCACCCAAAAATTCAATACCGAAATAGGGTCCCCTGAATCCCAAAAAATGGAAAAGTCCCGTCTGTGTCGTGTGTCTGTGAACACGATAACTCAAAATCGAAAAGTCGGCGAAATACCAAACTGGGCATTGAAGTTTAATATATTCCAAGGTTGCAACACAAATATTTTAAGGAAAATCCTACCCTTTACATGGAAAACAATTTATAACATTTTGATAGCGTGCTAGCGTGTCTGCCTCACATTCAACAGGTCCTGAGTTCAAAATCTCGCTTAGTGTGAGTTACCCGGATATGGTTTTTTTCGGGGGTTTCCCTTACCTGAGAAGACGAATGCCGAGTAACTTTAAGCTCCATGAACCCCGATATCATTTCAACATTATTTCACCAATTTCATTCATCGTCCGATATGACCAACCAGGTTAAAGGACGTTAATTAAAAGTTTAAATTCTTCATGCAATTTATTAATAATTAAATTGTTCTATATTCATCACAAACAAATAGATCAATTGAATGAATATATAACCTTCCTCCCGGTTTACAAGATAGTGTTTCACCTTTAATAGAACAACTTATATATTTTCATGATCATTCAATATTTAAACAAAAAATGGCTGATTTTGATTAAAATACCGTATATTATAGATATTTACGTGACAAAATGCGTATAGAGAAAGTAAAAACGAGTTTACTTCTCCCATTCTGTACTCTGCACAACTTCAGAGAAAAATTCATATACTCCCTGCAGTAGAGGCAAATTTGAGCACATCTTTTAGAAGGTATTTGTTCTACAAGTTGGTACCCATACTGGAATTAGCTGCTTCCGCTTTTACAAGCCAGTTATCTTTGTTTCTTCAAATGTGTGGTAGTTTATCTGTAAGCTTAAACAGAATTTTCTCGAGTTAATATTTTCTAATATAAATGATTTTTTTTTACTTTCTCTATACGCACTATGTACATAGTGTATAGAGAAGGTATTGCACTCCACCAAAAAATTCGATACCGAGATTTCACCGGAAATATATGTTTTAGGATCCCCAATATCCAAAAAAAAAGCATTTTCACAAAAAGTTCCGTGTGTGTGTGTGTCCGTGTGTCTGTGAACACGATAACTCAAAAATATAAAATACTTGGTATTTAAGTTTAGTATCTTCCAGAGATGCGAAACGAAGATTTTGAGAAAAATCCTCCCACCCCCAACTACCCTTTACATGGAACTTTTTTCGGAAATTTTGATTTTCTCAAAAATGGCTCTAACGATTTTTATTAAAATGTTGTTTATTAAAGACATTTACCCGACAAATAAAATGTATATCTTGCATTTTCTTGGCACAGCCTCTGAAGAGTAGTTTATTCTGGATGAATTTTACTGAATTTTGAAAATAACTACTAAACCGTAAGAGATGGACAAAAACTTACTACACGAAAATGTAGAGCACGTTAAAACTCACACTTTATGTGATATACATTTTTTTCGTGGAGTTGATTGTTTTTGAGACATTCCTTATTTTTGGTTTCTGCTATGAAAAATTTATGCTTTTCTGATACAGGAACTTGTCAACTCCTAGCCACATAAACAAAGGAACTTCATTGACATAGCAACCAGCTTTTGACTATCATTTTAACCTATAGTCTCTTATTTCGCCTCTACTTACAAAGAAGCAAGTAATAAAACTATTTCTGTTATTTTTTTCTGATTAGCATAAAAGAAATAGAAGTATAAGCTTTTTATGAATGATTTGTTGCAGGGATATAGAGAAAGTCATGTGAATGGTACACATCAGATTTTTTTAAATTTAGGATAGGTCAATAAAAGTTTGGTAAACAAAATAAACACCATGATGTTTTTATTGAACTACATTGGTTTTAATAAGAAGGTTGGTTATTTAAGAAATTAACTGCAGATAAATTAAAAAATAGCATAAAAACATTACCTTATGATTCTAGTTTAATCAACGTATGAGATATTTGACTATAACAAGAATTTCCTCATTATACTTTAAATATTTTTGGAATAAAGGGTCATGTAGTTAGCAACACTAACATAGACGGGGGAGAGACGTTGAGGTAGTAAAATATAATTAACATTAACCCAGTGGCACAATTTCACCCGGATTGACATCGCATTTTAAAAAATTTATAGTAAGTATAGTATACATACGTATATTTATTAGAAGTGCTGAATTATTTATTCAGACTGTTATACGAGGGTCAACCAGAAAGTAACGAACGATTTGGCATAACTAAATAATAATGAAAGATATCAACATAAACTTTATTTACAAAGTTACAGTACCTTACTCTACTTCTCAATGTAATCATCATTGCTATGAAGGTATTTATTGTCACGTGGTACCAGTTTTTCAATGACGATGTCACACTTTTCTACCACCCACGAGCTTATTCGAGTTTTTGGATGCACAAACAATCGAATTTTATAAGCAAATAACGCAATGGATAATGATAATACAATGGGCGAGTCTTCAGTGAGGAAATTGCGCATAATTTACGAGTAATCAGGGAAGAACTAATGTGCACAACAGAGACCGGAGAGGAAGTTCATCAATCGTTTTGTAGGAATTGAAAGCAAATGTTGATATAAGAGTTTATACACTTTGGACACTGTATATTACTTTTTGGGTGGAAAAGATTTCTTTGATGAAGACTTCAAAGTGGAAGTGACATCTTGGCTCAGATCTTTAGTGGTGGAAGAGTATAGCATCTGCATTGAAAAACCGGTACCACGTGACAACAGATACCTTGATAGCAATGACGATTATGTAGTAAGGTACTGTTTTGTGTTGATATCTTTCGTTATCATTTAGTTATGCCAAATCGTTCGTTACTTTCTGGAGACCCTCGTACTTGGCTTAAGTATTTTCGATTTTGGCAACTTTCTCTATACTCACACATACTGTATAGAGAAGGTATTGCACTCCACCAAAAAATTCGATACCGAGATTTCACCGGAAATATATGTTTTAGGGTCCCCTGTATCCAAAAAAAGCATTTTCAGAAAAAGGTCCGTGTGTCCGTGTGTCAGTGTGTCCGTTTGTCCGTATGTCTGTGAACACGATAACTCAAAAACGAAAAGTCGGTAAAATACCAAACTTGGTGTTTATGTTTAGTATCTTCCAGGGATGCGACAAGAAGATTTTGAGAAAAATCCCCCACCCCCAACTACCCTTTACATGGAACTTCGAAAATGTTGATTTTCTCAAAAATGGCTCTAACAATTTTGATTAAAATTTCGTATATTAATATTTTGTATAAAATATATATCTTGAATTTTCTGGGAATTGCCTCTGAAGAGTAGTTTATTCTGGAATTTTACGGAATTTTGAATAACTGCTAAACCGAAACCGTAAGAGATGGACAAAAACTTACTGCACAAAAAATATAGAGCACGTTAAGACACACAATTTATGCTATATAAATTTTTTTCATGGAGTTCGTCGTTTTTGAGACATTCCTTATTTTTGGTTTCTGGAATGAAAAACTTATATTTTTCTCATACAGGAACTTGTCAACTCCGATCCTTATAAACAAAGGAACTTCATTGACCTAGCAACCAGCTTTTGACTATCACTTTAACCTATGGTAGTCCCTTATTTCGCTTCTACTTACAAGGAAGCAAGTAATAAGACTATTTCTGTTATTTTTTTCTGATTAGCATTGAGTAAATAGAAGTATAAGCTTTTTAAGAATAATTTGTTGCAGGGATATAGAGAAAGTCATGTGAATGGTACACATCAGATTTTTTGTGTCAAACCGGTCTCTCATATTTATACTATTGACGATAATAGTCCACATCGTATTTGTGGCACATCCAGTGAATCGTCACTGCAATAGATGTATAGGTAATCAAAACAAATATCACTGCAGATTTCTATCTCAAAGCTGTTGTCATTGGAAGCTTCCGCGCTAACCACAAATTTAAACATAGTTTTAACTTTCCCCAAACAATGATCTGAGTGATCACACACTTTTATTGTTATTATAATTTTCCTCCCACCCCCTCGTACACATCTGTAACACTGGACATGACCCGTCAGTACTATACAATACCCCTCACCCCTAATTAGCCCCAGGGCACATGGAGTTAAGCCCCCATCGCTACAAAACCTGGGATTTGCTCCTTCCCCTAATCCAAGGGTTGACAGGGCGATATCATGTTGCGTGGACCCTGAATCTCGCTCCGGTTTCACTCTGGATTTAACCCCATGTTGTGATTTTCACGTTACCTATCGGTGATTGCATTTCTTTTTCCAGAAATGAAATGATATCCATGTAAATTGAGAATAATTGAATGGTGAACGTACAGTTTTGTGATGAATGGCCACTGCGTCACATTATGTTGGCTTCCACGTCATTAAACTGTATTAGCCTACAAACACAACGTCAGCAGATTGCGTTTTATGCAAACAAGGGTGAAATTAGAAAACAAACCGAGGGCGTTATAACAGCATTTCTAGTGCTTTATTTCACCGGTAAAATTAATTAAATTATTTAACCTCTATGCAATAAAGACTTAAATGATGATATGCAAAACAGGAGCTACATTAAAAACAATTAAATATTTTGCAAGCTAATTAATTCATTGCTAATCAAATGAAATGAAACCCTACTACCACTACCTAATGAATTTCTCTACCATTCGTTTATTTTGGCACATGTAGTTTCTAAAAATTATTCTTTTGAAGGATTATTACTTTATCTATTACGTATGCGGAAGGTTGTATTCCACCCAATACTTCAAAATCCAGATCTCCCGGAAACATACGATTTGAGACTCCCCGAAAAAAAACTTATAAAATATTATGTGTTTCATTCACATGCATACTATTTTTTACTTCTTTGTAAACGGATCTTTATATTTTTTTAGATTTAGGGGTCTTCAAAACTATATTTCCAATGAAATCTCGGTATCAAATTTTTAGGTGGAATGCAATACCTTCTCTGCCTACTGTGTACATTTTTCTTGTAGAGAAAGTATAAAAATATGATAGCTATTCTTTAAAAAAAATTACAAAAGATAATTCTTTTCATGTACATGTAATCAAAATAAACATTAGCTGTATTATTTCTTGCTTTTTAAATCGAAGGGAAATAAGAGAATAGGCTAGCTAAACCGATATTCAGGTCTTTTAAAAGCCGGTCGCTAAGTGAAACAATTGAAAACAGTCGAAAATAAAGATGTCTCTCGTTTGAGAAAAGCTTAAATGACCTTAAAACTGAAACCAATAGCTCGGAATATCTGGAAAACGGTTATCTCTACAAAACAAATGTATAATTCAGAAATTGTGTGTTTTAATGAGTTCTACATTTATTGTGTAGTAAGTTTTTGTCTTTCTCTTACAGTTTAGTAATTGTACAAAAATTATCCAGAACGAAGAGGTCTTCAGAGCCTATCACAGAAAATTCAGGATATACATTTCGTTTGTCGTTAACATTTCTCTAACATTTGACATTCTAATAAAAATCGTTAAGAGTGATTTTTGAGAAAATCAACATTTTCGAAAAATATTCCAGCTAAAGGGTAATTGTGGGTGTGGGGGTTTTCTTTAAATTCTTCTGATACTGAACTTAAATATCAAGTTTGGCATTTAACCGACTTTCCATTTTGAGCTACCTACACACACATACACACTCGCTCATGTTTCTAAAAAGGAAATTTTTTATTCAGGGGTGTCAAAAATGCATTTCTGGCGAAATCTTGATACAGAATTTTTGGAGGAATAAAACACTTTCTCTACCCATTATGTACATTGTAAAACAGGTACCAAACTCATTAGAGAAGGGCTCGCGTGGATTAGACTAGGAGCATGCCGGATAATAAACATTACTGACCAGAATGGTATGAGAATCTGCCCCATTTGCGAGGAGGAAGAGTCGCGGACCCATATGTTGGCAAGATGTAGGGATATGGAGGAATAGAGGGAAAAGTGTTTACCAAGATTCTTTACCACCGCGAAGGGCTAGAAGCACGTTGGGCTCTACTGGCAGGACGGAAGACGCGGACGGGCTAGGTAAATTTCTGCTTAAGGTAAGACAGGTGAGATCTGAGAAGGTTGATAATAGAGAAGGGGGAGGGGGCAATAAGAAATGCTATACAAAAGTGATTATAATGTTTTACATACGTATATTTTGTCATATTTGGGTCATTGTTGTTGTGGTATTAGTATTATTTGTATATATATATTTCTCTCTACTATAATAGGATACATTAACGCATCTGAATAAGATATACCTTGTGTTGTAAATTTAAGTCTCATATTTGAATATCTCTGTCCTTTTATTTTCGTGTTCAGTCTTTTAATTCTTTGATTTTTAATATTCCTTCTATTTTGGTATTGCAAAAGCACATGTCTGGAGCGATTGATGAGGCTCAATGTATGGTACTGTTATGTCAATAAATACACTTATTCATTCATGTGCATTGAACTTATGGTCTAGAGAAAGTAAAAGTTATCATTATTATCGTCAGATTTATTTTATTATTAATACTATTATTAAATTTGTATACGTAAACTTTGAGCTGAATGTATATTTTTGGACTCTTAGCACGATGTATTTCAAATATCTGGGAGTCACTCAACAGACCACGGGATCCACTACAAAAGTAATCTACGCCATACCGAAGCTTCAATACCAATTGAAATGTCGCTATTCAAACTCAAAATCACACCGGTGGCCACATAGGAATACAATTAACACTCAAAAACCTGACGAAACTGGAGAACGTCAAAGCTAGATTTCTGAAAAGTACTCAATATTCTCAAGAAACAGATTCGCCTACATTCTAGCCCAGGAACCACTCTTCATAGACGAAATACTCACACCTTCAATCTTCAGGCTTATACAGCACACATCGAAGAGAAGCTAATGAGGTCCTGAACGAGATTGTGGAAACAGAAGCAATGAGAAGGAACCACTGGAGAGGACCAAACTTGTAACTCCGCCACCTCTACACCCGCTTCGCGGTGCACGGGTTCCACGGCAAGATCTGCACGGAAGCCACTGTCTCATAAGTAATGTCATTTTTTAAGAAAAACAATTATTTGAAATGTATTCTGACAAACAATTAACTAATCTTCAAAGGAAGACCATTAGATTCTATGGTCTTGAGCCATCTTTCTGTGAGGTTTATTATCCTATGATGGTACCAGTCTCTGGTTTTTGATGCGAAGAATTCGGTGAGACCCACCTGCACTGCTTCAATGCTGTCAAAAAATCTTCCACGTAGAAAATGTGCCATGGATCGAAAAAGATAATAATCTGATGGTGCGAGATCAAGGCTGTTTGCTGGATGTGGTAGCAGTTTGATTCCTTCCAATTCCTGAATTTTATCCATGATTGTTCGTGCAGTGTGGGGTCTTGCATTGTCCTGTTACAATAGAACTCTATTTCGGTTAACTAATGCTGGGCATATCCGTCTCAAAATTTCATGAACTCGTTCCAGTTGTTGGGAGTAAACATCTGCATCAATCGTCCGTCCTTTGGAACAAACTTCCATTGTATCACACCTTAAAAATTCCACCAGACATACAACATTACTTTGGGACCGAACCGATTTTTTTAACGATGACTTTGGCAGGTTGGCGGGGATCAATCTACTGTTTCGAGACACCAGGGTTTCGGTAATATATCCATTTTTCATCACAAGTGACAATTCACCTAATAAATATATCATCCATGGGATTGGGGATAAGCTGACGACAGGTTCCACTCTACGTTGAGCCTGTTGAGGTATCAGTTCATGAGGTTCAGATCTACATCTTCTGTATGATTTTCCAAGTGTCTTAATGTGGCGATGTATGGTATCTTTTGATGCACCAAGTTCTTCTGAAAGCATACTGGTACTTTTTTGAGGACTTTCTGGCAAAACTTGGCGTGTATCCTCAATCTTCCATACCCTAGGTCTTCCAGAACGTGTTAAATCTTTAGTGTTCTCGTCTCCATTGTTAAAACGTAGGAACCATCGTTGTGCCACACGCTCACTGACGAAATCTTCTCCTTCCACTTCACATATTTTTCGAGCTGCGTCAGCGGCTTTATAATCTTGTTTCATGTAGTGCTTTAGAATGACTCCAAGTTCAAACTTTGTTGTCTCCATTTTGTGATTGTTTATTAACAACTGAAGACTGATGCATGCTCGCAATGTACGCAACACTAACCATGGCATCCTGTAAATAGCATTGCCAAACAAACAAAAAAACCAATATATTTTCAAATCACCAAAATCAAAACATCGGCATTACTTATGAGACAACCAAATACATTCTCTAAAGACTGGTGAAACCCTAACTTTAGCTCCTGTATTATTCCACTATTGTACACAATGTCTTTTATTAAATAAACATTTACATTTAAACGTTAGAGGATCTTAGAGCACCGCTGGTGGAAACGGTTGAGAATCCCGGCTCTTAACTGAACTACTGTCAACACAATATGCAAGACAGGCTGCCGTAACAGCTGACACACGACCTGGCGCCCGCCTCAAGACGCCAACATTGTTATAAATGAGTGCAATACTGTGTTGTCATCATCAAGGGCATTGATCTTGAGGAACAGTTTCTTCCCGCCAAAAGTGCGAGCACCTGCAACACGTGGTCAATACTTGATGCAGGCGGAAGTTGTCTTCACGTGCTCTTCCTGAGGTGTCTGACCCTTCCATATGCTTCCTTGTTGTCATAAACAGGTTCAAGATGTGTCAAAATGTTATTGCTTCAGATCAAATAGATTATGCTTACATTATATGTTACTTATTAACATTTCGAATTACCTTGCAGATATGTAAGTATAATAATAATTAAAAATAAAAATGTTAAAAAAGTATTTCTATAGCACTCTTATTTATTTAAATATGCGTTTATTTTTAAGCATCGAGTCCTAGACATCGGAATATACAGTACACGCAATCTACTGTCAATCGCTTACTTTTATATCTCTTCTACAACTTTGCAGAAATAGTTTCGTTGTAGGTATGAGGGGATAGAGGAAGCCGAAGAGATTGTGAAATCTTTTAAAATTGACTCACAAACGAATTAGTGTTCAAAAGGATGCCAAGCATTGAACACTTCACACCAAAGCTACGAAATATATTTTAATTTTTTAAACTTTTATTTTTAGATACCTTTGCCTTACGGCAGTCTATACCCTAATTGAAACTCCACTCTCCAGATCTTTCTGTTTTCTACTGCATTTTCTCTCCATAGGCTCTCTCTCTTCTTGATGTCTAATATTTTATTCTATCCATTCTTCACATTACTGTCATTTTAACTCCAATGGCATCTAGCAGAAGTCCCATTATTCTCATGATGTGCTTTAACTAGTTGTGTTTTTGTACAACATATAAAATATGTAATTTTCTTTCACTCTTCTTAAGACTTCTCCATTTTCTTCCATCACCATATCTTAAAACTCTCCATATGCTTTCTCCAATTAAAAATACTTTCCTGCAAAGTAAGCTTTCTTGTCAGTAGGGTTTTCTTTTTGCTGAAAGCGGTTTTGGTCATTGCAATTCTCTTCCTGATATCTATAGTGTAGTGAACATGATTCCTTAATAAATATTGAGATATATTGTCTGATACTTTGTTAATTACCATACATCTCAGCGGTCCTTATTATTCGAAATAGTTAATGTATAAAATATTTATTGCACATAAATTGCATCTTTTAACGAGGTCTACATTTTTGTGTGATATTTTTTCGTGTCTCTCGGGGTTTATCAGTAATATAGAATTACACAAAATGTATTAAACAGCAATAAGGTTTCACAAACTCATCAGAGAAAATCCAAGATATGCATTTTATTTACATCCTTAAACTAATTTATGCAAAAAAAAATTGATGTGTCCCATTCACATGACTTTCTCTACTTCTCTGTAACAAATTATTGTTAATGAACTTATTCTTCTATTTACTTCATGCTAATCGAGAAAAAATTAGCAGAAATAGTCTTATTACTTGCTTCCTTGTATGTAGAAGCGAAATAAGGGAGTACCATAGATTAAAGTGAAGTCAAAAGCTGGCTCCTAGGTGACTAAGGTTCCTTTGTTTGTATGTACACGAGTTGACAAATTCCTGAATGAGAAAAGTACAAGTTTTTAAAGCTGAAACCAAAAACAAGGAATATCTCAAAAACAATCAACTCCTCGAAAAGAATTTGTATAACATAAATTGTGTGTTTTAATGTGATATACATTTTTTGTGTGGTAAGTTTTCGTCCATTTCTTACGGTTTAGCAGTTATGGAAAATTCTGTAAAATTCATCCAGAATAAAGTAGTCTTCAGAGGCTATTCCCCGAAAATTCAAGATATACATATTATTTGTCAGGCAAATATCTTTAATATACGATATTTTAATCAAAATCGTTAGAGCCTTTTTGAGAAAAACAAAATTTTCGAAAAAAATTCCATGTAAAGGGTAGTTGGGGGTGGGGGATTTTCTTGAAAATCTTCGTGTCGCATCCTTGGAAGATACCAAACTTATGTACCAAGTTTGGTATTTAACGGTCTTTTCGTTTCTGAGCTATGCTGTCCACACACACACAGACACACACATGGACCTTTTTCAAAAATGTTTAAGTGAAGAGAAGGTACAAATTTCCATATAATGGGTTGTTTAGAGTGGAACTTTTCTTAAACGTCTATATCTCACACCCTTGGATGATGTTGAAATAAAATATCAAGTTTAATATTTATGTTTATGTGACACTTTGTTTTTAAGCTGTTGGTACACTTACACTGATACATTTAAAAAATTCTTGTTTTTATTCAGGGGACATCAAAGCCTATTAAATATAGACATATGAGGAATACACTACTTCTTCTGCTTATTATACGTAAAGTGTGAAACACACTTAAACTACCACATATATTTAATGTATCTGAATGCCACATAAAATTATGATTTGAACTTTCTAGTATTAGCTTGTGATGCTCTCTTTAATCTGAATAATAGAAAATAGCCAAAACTTATCTATGAAGAATGAAGTACTCGTTAAAGCAATCAATTTATTACTTTCTCTATAGGCACTATGTGCATAGTGTATAGAGAAGGTATTGCACTCCACCAAAAAATTCGACTCCGAGATTTCACCGGAAATATATGTTTTAGGGTCCCCTTTATCTAAAAATAGCATTTTCGGAAAAATGTCCGTATGTGTGTGTGTGTCCGTGTGTCTCTGAACACAATAAATCAAAAACGAAAAGTAGGTAAAATACCAAACTTGGTATTTAAGTTTAGTATCTTCCAGAGATGCGGCACGAAGATTTTGAGAAAAATCCCCCACCCCCAACTACCCCTTACATGGAACTTTTTTCGAAAATTTTGATTTTCTCAAAAATGGCTCTAACGATTTAGATTAAAATGTCGTATATTAAAGATATTTATCTTACAAATAAAATGTATATTTTAAATTTTCTGGGAATAGCCTCTGAAGAGTAGTTTATTCCTGATGAATTTTACTAAATTTTGAATAACTGTTAAACCGTAAGAGATGGACAAAAACTTACTACACAAAAAATGTAGAGCACGTTAGAACACACAATTTATGTTATGTACATTTTTTTCGTGGAGTTCGTCGTTTTTGTGACATTCTTTATTTTTGGTTTCTGCTATGACAAATTTATACACTTCTCATACAGGAAGTTGTCAACTGCTGTCCATACAAACAAAGGAACTTCAGTGACATAGCAACCTGCTTTTGACTATCCCTTTAACCTATGGTACTCCCTTATTTCACCTCTACTTACAAGGAAGCAAGTAATATGGCTATTTCTGCTAATGTTTTACTGATTAGCATGAAGTTAATAGAAGTATAAGCTTTTTAAGAATAATTTGTTGAGGGATATAGAGAAAGTCATGTGAATGGTACGCATCAGATTTTTTTTAGATACGAGTATTTTATCCAGGTTAAACCATTTCCGAGATATTTGTTATTATTAGTTTACATTTTCAAATACTCTCCACATTTTTGAAGTGCAAATATTGGTGTTGTTGGTTTCATTTCTTAATAATATAGACTGTTGCAAATCTTGATGAATTAATCTTGGAGATACATTTTTACTTTCTCTACACGTATTGTGGACATGGTGTTTAGAGAAGATATTGCAATCACCAAAAAATTCGATACCGAGATTTCACTGGAAATGGACCTTTTAGGGTCCCCAGTATAAAAAAAAAATTAGAAAAAGATCCGTCTATGTTCGTGTCTATGACCACAATAGCTCAAAGAGTCTGAGGGAACTCTCCCCACCCCAAACTACCCTTTACATGGAAAAATTTGAGAATGTTTTATTTTCTCAAAAATGGATCTAATGTCTTCGATTAAAATACCGTCTATTAAAGACATTTACACGGGAAATAAAACGTATATCTTGAATTTTCTGGGAATAACCTCTGAAGACCTGTTTATTCTGAATGAATTTTTCTGAATTTTGCATAACTGGTAACCCATAGAGATAGACAAAAACTTAACTACAAAAGCGTAGATCTCTTTAAAACACACAATTTATGCCATATAAATGTTTTTTCGTAGAGGTTACGATTCTTTGATTTATACTTGTTATTGGTTTCTGTTTTAAAATACTTAAAACTTTTCACATTCGGGAATTTGTCAACTCCTGTGAGTGCAAATAAACGGATTTCATCCACATAGCAACCAGCTTTTAAAATATTTGACTATCGTTTTAGCCAAATGTATTCCATTATTTCTTCTCTGCTTACAAAAAAGCATTTCTGCTAATGTTTATCTCGATTGTCTTGAAGTAGATAGTAGAATAAGCTTTTTAACAATAATATGTTACAAAGATGTAGAGATAGTCATGAGAATGGGACACATTAGATTTTTCTTGAAATTCTACATTAATTATATCTGCAAGCGTACATTCACCTTTGCAGGTGCCTTACAACCGTCTCAGTGACGTCACACCGGATACTATTTTCTGTGTACTTCCTCAAGTAGTTAACTGCCATTCATATCTACCAGTAAAGACATAGGGAACAGATGTGGAATTCCAGCGAACTTGGCCCGGAAGAACTGTTGTTGCTTCCGTCTTAATAGCTTCAAAAATGCAACAGTCTTGATTTGCTAAACGCTTATCGTAACGTTCGAATACCCTCAATATTTACACTGGCTGGCTGTTGGATAAAATGTTTAGTGTTTTAGAAATACTGTTAGACTCTATTTAAAAAAAAATCTGATGTGTTCCATTCATATGATGTCCTCTAGCTGTTCGGTAAGTAACCTTTTTTCAAAACAGTAATCCGTTGTCTACATCTTGCTAATCAAGACAAACATAAGCAGAATTAGTCTTAATACTAGCTTCTTGTAAGTAGAAGATAAATAGTAAATGCATAGGCTTGTCCTTTTAAAGCTGATTGCTATGTGATACAATTGAAATTCCAATCTCTGTGCTTGCCAGGAATAAACAAACGAGAAGAAAGATGTTTTCCCGTTTGGGAAAAGTTTAAATGGCTAAAATTGAAACACATAATCCGGAATATCTCGAAAACGGTTAACTCTAAAAAAAAGTATGCAACATTAAATTGAATGTTTTAATGAGATCCACATTTTTTTTCGTATATATCTTACGGTTTGGCAGTTATACAAAAGTCATCCAGAACCAAGAGGTCTTCAGAGGCTATTCCCAGAAAATTCAAGATATACATTTCGCTTGTCATAAAAATATCTTATACACAAGGTATTTTAATCAAATCGTTAAAGCCATTTTTGAGAAAATCAAAATGTTCCATGTAAAGGGAAGTTTGCGATGGAGGGATTTTCTTGAAAATCTTCGTGTCGCATCCTTGGAAGATACCAAAGTTAAATACCAAGTTTGGTATTTAACGGTCTTTTCGTTTATGAGCTATGCTACCCACAGTCACACACACATATATACACACGCGCGCGCGGACATTTTTCTAAATTTTTTATTTTTTTTTGATAAAGGGAGTCTCAAACATGTATTTCTGGTGAAATGTCGGTATCGAATTTTTCTAAACACTATGTACGTAGCACGTGCAAAGAAAGTAAAAAATCTAATGTGTTGCATTCTCATGAATTTCCCACAAAATGTTCTAATAGAAATTATTCTGTTATCTATATCATGCCAATCCGATAAACATTGGCAGAACTGGTCTTATTACTTGCCGCCTTATAAGTAGAAGAGAACTAAGAGAATACATCAGGCAATAGCGATAGTCAAATGTTTTAAAATGTCACTATACAACTGTCATTTAAATCCTATTTTTATGCGTGGCCAGGAGTAAAACAAAATAAACAGGGTTGTCATTTATTTGACAAAAATATGTGTTTTAACATTGAATGTCTCGGAAATGATTAAATTTACAAAATAATGTAAGTGATATAAATTATGTGTTTTATTGATATTTATATTTGCGTCTAGTAAGTGTTCTCTATCCTTTATACCTTACGAATTATACAAAAGGCATCAAGAATGAAGAGGTCTTCAGAGGCTATTCCCCAGAAAATTTAAGAAATGCAGCTTGTTTGTCATGAAAATATCTTAAAGTATGATATTTTAATCAAAATTGTTGGAGCTTATTTAAGAAAATTAAAATTTTCGTAAAATGCTCTTTGTAAAGGGTAGTTAGGGGTGGAGAGATTTTTCTGAAAATATTTGTGTCGTATTCTCGGTAGATATTGTACTAAAATACCAAGTTTGCATACAGACATGCACATGGACATTTTTTTAAAAATGCTTTTTTTTTGTTTTGTTTTGTTTTGATTCAGAGAGTGAAATCTCGGTATCAAACTTTTGGATGAAATAAAATACCTTCTCTAACTACTATGTACATTGTACATACGACAAGAGAAAGGAATAAATTTTACTTTTCTTTTGCGATAATCTTATTGTAAGTAGATTTTTTCCGAATATTAGTTAATGAACAAAACAGAAGCGTCCTAATAAATAATGTATAAGGCTAATTAATTACTGCAGATTTTATTATTTTCTTTACTATGTATAGTAAGTAGGAGAAGTACATATTATATTGCAGTCAAAAACTTGATTTACAAATTTTGCGAAAATATATTTTTTGAGGCGTCCTGAATCCAAAAAATAACCTTTGTAGAAATAGGTCCCAGTGAGTGTGTGAATAGCATAATTGAAAAAAAATGTAGTTATAAGCGCTAAACTTGTTTAAATGCAGTATCTTCCAACAATAGGACACGAACATTTTCAGGAAAATTCCCTGTCTAAACTACACTTTGTATGGAAATTTCTTTAGAAAATATTGATTTTCTATAAATGGTCCAATAGATTTTGATTAAAATTTCACATGTTTAAAACATTTTCATGACAAAAACTTAACAAACAAAGAATGTAGATCTCGTTGTAACACATAATTTATATCAAATACATACTCTTTGTTATTAGTTTCAGTTTTAAAATTGTGGTCTCAAACAGGTACTCGTCATTTGGTTGTTTTTCTCCTGGCTAAGCAAAGATAAAGGAATTTCAAATCTGTCACATGATTTGACTGTAGCTTAAGCCTACTCTATTCCCTTATTACCAACGTACCTACAAGGAAATACGCAATAACATTATTTCTAGATAATTATGTGTTTATTAACATAAAGTTGATAGAAGAATAATTTTTAAGAATAGTTGCTTGTAGAATATGTATGGTAAGTCAAGTGAATGCAACACATAGGGATTTAAAGATATATATATATACTAACAAAACGGTATAATACCATGTTTCTGTAGTGCAATACCTTACTGGAAAAGAAACTGAAGAAAAGAAACGTGCCTAACCCGACATTTCGGGTATGCGTGCAACCCAGGGACATGTCCCATTAAGCCAGTACCTAATTTATACACTGAACCAAAGTACTTGTACACAGGGACGGAAGTAGATATGCCACTTCAGCCCGTCAGCCCCGAGGGGAAGACCACCGAAAACTACGTAGGGCCGACCTGTACCGGCTTAGGTTTACTAACTTTCCAGGTTAGTGCCTGAGGACATTAAAGCGTCTCACAAATCCGCCCAGACGTACCCAATCTCCCATGGGTATCGTGCCACTACCACGTCGAGTCTAACCCAATCCTTTCGGGAGGGGCTCAGATGATCATTCCGACTACTGCTAGTAAAGCCAGGAGTACCACGGGTGCTCGGGGTCCGCAGCGCTCGCACCGGAACCTCCGCCCCCCTGTACAGAAAAGGAAAAGTTTAATAATTTATAATTTTTAATTTTTCTGGCACTTATGTACAATGTACATAGTAGATAGAGAAGATATTGTATTTTAGCCAAACATTCTATATCGAGATTTCACCGGAATTACATGTTTTGAGAGCACAACACACAACAACACAAAAATGACTTTTAGAAAAAGGTCAGAGAGTTTGTGTGTGTATGTGTGTGTGTCTTCTGTGGGCAGCATAACTCAAAAACGAAAAGTTCGCTTAAATACAAACTTGGTATTTAAGTTCAATATTTTCGACTCAAAATTCAGGAAAGTCCCTCTACCCCAAGCCACTCTTTACATAGAAAATGTTTCGAACTTTCAATATTATAATAAAGGCTCTACGTTTTTGATTAAAATGACGAATTTTAAATACATTAACATGGAAAATAAAATGTATAGCATGATGAATTTCTTTGGAGTAGCTCCTGAAGTCCTCTTCATTCTAAATTACTTTTATATAACTGGTAAACCGTAAGACATAGACAAAATCTTACTGCACAAAAATTGAAAATGTCTTTAAAACGCAAAAATTGTCATATACGCTTTTTGTGTAGAATTAACCACTTCAGAGATATTATCTATTATTAGTTTCAATTTTAAAATAAAACTTCCTCAAACGGGAAGCCCTCACTTATTTCAGCTTTTGTTTTTCTCCTGGCATTGGAAAGATAACCACATTTCAATGAAAATAGTATTGCAACAGCTTTTAAAACATTTGAGTATCGGTTTTTACTGAATTCCTTTATTTCCCTTCTATTTATAAGGAACTAAATAATAAGACCGTTTCGTGTACGTTTCATCTTGATTAGTATTATCTAGATAAAGGTGTAATCTTATGTAAGAATAGTTTGTTTGCAGAATAGATAGAGAAAGTCATGTGAATGGAATACATCCGATTTTACATGGGCAAAGTTAATCTTATAAGCTGATGCAGCACAATGTATAGGAAATTTAACCATGGAATTCTATGTTATATTTTGGTAACAACAATCCCGAAATATAGGTTAGAGATTTAAAATCTGATGTGTTCTATTCACATGACTTTCTCTATATCTCTGTGACAAATTATTGTTAGAAAGCTTATGCTTCTATTTACTTCTGCTAATCGAGAAAAAAAATAGCAGAAATAGTCTTATAACATGCTTTCTTGAAAGTAGAAGCAAAATAAGGGAGTACCATATATTAATGTGACAGTCAAAATCTAGTTGCTATGTGACTGAAGTTCCTTTGTTTGTGTGGACAGGAGTTGACAAATTCCTGTATGAGAAAAGTTTTTTTTTTAAAGCTGAAACCAAAAACAAAGCATATCTAAAAACGAGCAACTCCATGAAAAAAATGTATATAACATAAATTTTGTGTTTTAACGGGCTCTACATTTTTTGTGGAGTAAGTTTTTATCTATCTCTTACGGTTTACGAGCTATGCAAAATTCCGTACATTTCATCCAGAATAATGTAAGCTTCCGAGGCTATTCCCACAAAATTGAAGATGTATATTTTATTTGTCAGGTAAATATCTTTAATATGCGACATTTTAATCAAATTATTTAGAGTCATTTTTAAGAAAATCAAAATTTTCGAAAAAAGTTCGATGTAAAGAGTAGTTTGGGGTGGAGGGATTTTTCTCAATATCTTCGTGTCGCATCCCTGGAAAATACTAAACTTAAATACCAAGTTTGGTATTTTACCGACTTTTCGATTTTGAGTTATCGTGTTCAAAGACACTCGGACACACATATAGGACCTTTTTCTGAAAATGCTTTTTTTGGATCCAGGAGACCATAAAACATATCTCTCCGGTGAAATCTCGGTATTTTTGGTTGAAGTACAATACTTCTCTATACATTATGTACATACTAAGTGTAGAGAAAGTAAAAATAGTGTTTCTGTTACAGAACACGTGTTGCAGCGAACATGCCGTCCGATATTATACCACATGGCATTGTTTTACCAAGGGGATGTTGACATGGTTGACAAGCCTCTACCATATTGTGATGGGGGTAGCGATAAATAGAGGCCAGTCCTTGTAAAGTGAAACATGAAAATTCATCGCGTTGTCATGGTGAAACAAATGATACTGAAGTAGGCTAAAGGCACAGATTGGAAACCCCCTATCCTTATACATTGAGGTTGGTGAGGCACGGTTTTGCCAAGCCGTCATATTTAGACACTACACTTTGGAGATGAGTACGCCTTGTGTGGGTTAAATCTGCACCCAAAAATAAGATTTTGTGCTGTCAAATTTTCAATTAAGCAGTAAATTTAGACTGTAATTTTTAAACCAGTATAACGTCAATACAAGTGTGGGGTCCGGTTGCATTTTATCGAACAGCAGAAACAAAGACAAGGAAAAAGAAATGTGTTTCAATACATAGGTACTTATTTTAGTGATTTATTACTTGCTCTACACGAACTATATACATAGTGTATAGAGAAGGTATTACATTCCACCCAGAACTAGATAACGAGATTTCACCGGAAATATATGTTTTAGGGTCCCCTGTATCCAAAAAAGCATTTTCAGAAACAGATCCGTGTGGGTGTATGTGTCTTTGAATACGAAAACTCAAAAACGAAAACTCGATAAAATACCAAACTTGGTATTTAAGTTTAGTATCTTCCAGGGATGCGACACGAAGATTTTGAGAAAAATCCCCCAACCCCAAACTACCTTTTACATGGAACTTAATTCGAAAACATTTATTTTCTCCTAAATGGCTCTAACGATTTTGATTAAACTAGCATATATTAAAGATATTTACCTTGAACTTTCTGGGAAAAGCCTCTGAAGACCTATTTATTCTAGATGAATTTTACGGAATTTTGCATAACTGCTATATCGTAAGAGATGGAGAAAAACGTACCGTACCACACAAAAAATGTAGAGCACGTTAAAAAACACAAATTATGTTATATACATTTGTTTCGTGGTGTTGATCGTTTTTTAGACATTCCTTGTTTTTGGTTTCAGCTTTAAAAAACTTTACTTTTCTCGTACAGAAATTTGTCAACTCCTGTCCATAGAAACAAAGGAACATCAGTCACATAGCAACCAGCTTTTGACTATCACTTTAACCTATGGTACTCCCTTATTTCGCTTCTACTTACAAGGAAACATAATAAGACTATGCCTGCTAATTTTTTCTCGATTACCACGAAGTATATAGAAGTATAAGCTTTTTAACAATAATTTATTGCAGAGATGTAGAGAAAGTCATGTGAATGGAACACATCAGATTTTTTTGGGTGTAGTACACTTAGTGAAATATCTTAATACACAATTACAGAAAAGTTCTTAATATTTTGTAAGTAGAAGGGAAATATACTACGCTAAACCGATAATCAAGTCTCCTAAAAGCTGTGGCTCTGCGACTGACATTGATATTGTTTTTTTTTTTTTTTTGCATGGCCAGAAGTAAAACCAAAGAAACAGGGATGGCTAAATCCCGTTTGAGAACATTTAAGTAGTACTTCAAAATTGAAACTTATAACAAGGAATATCTCAGAAATGGTTAAATTGATAAAAAATTATATTTGCTTTTTTCGGGTCTAGGGGGTCTCAAAACATATATTTCCGGAAGAAATCTCGTTATGAAACTTTTGGTTGAAATACAATATCGGTAGTACCTCTAAATTGATTTTTATTATTTTCATTCTTTTCAATTAGGTATATTAATCTTATTTAATGCAATATGCTTTTTTCGGATCTAGGGGGTCTCAAAACATATTTCCGGAAGAAATCTCTTTATGGAACTGTTGGGTGAAATACAATATTGGTAATAGCTCTAAATTGGTTTTTATTATTTTCATTCTTTTCAATTAGAGATATTAATTTTGTTTAATGCAATAAATTACTATGCACCTTATAATAAAAGAACTTCTCTCCTTCAATTAAAGTAAGAACTAAAACCTTTTTCTGAAAATGATAACTTATTTATTTTCTACTATGTATATACGTGCTAGACAAAGTATAAAGAGCAGAATGGTTGCATTTAGAAGACAGCTTAGAAAATAAAGATGATGTTAACTATAACGGATGTTGAACAGAATCCGCACTCAAGTCATGGAATTCTCGACTGCGTCTGTATAGAATTGCGGTTGCGATCACTCTCGATAATTCTCTCAGGTCCCGCCGTCACGCAAATGGGTTGTTGCATCGGGCTATTAATTTCTAATGCGGTAAACTACAACTCTGAGGGAAACCACACCAAAAGTGACTTTGCAGCACAGATCCATTAATCTAAGTTCCATCAGGATGTTGGTGCATCGACGTCACCAGGTCGCATGCTTTGCCGATTATGCACAGGCGTGCACGTAACATTGTTGATTAATTCTCTGAGCGACAGACCTGCGACAACAGTTCATTTGTTTACTACCCTGCCGCCTTTGTGGCATTGTCTATCAATTTGACTCTGTAGAAGCCATGGACACTTGTGTGTGTTTACCTTGTCGCATTTCGTGTTAGCTGAGTGCAGAGGGAGGATTGACTGGCGTTCTCTGTTCGGGCGACCTGTCCGGCTTTCTGAAGCGTCCCTCGAACGTTCCCACCGGACGTCAAATGTCCGGGTTTCGGACCCCCAATCATCATCCAATTTAATTGTATTGCCTTCAAAGTAGGCCCCTTCTGAAATTATACATTTATGCCAACGAATAATCCAATAATCAAAACATTTTTGTAGTCACTTTTAGGAATCGATGTCAGTTGACACCGGGAATTTTCCTTTATGTCTTCTATCGACTGAATACGGGTGCCTCGGAGCGGTAACTTGAGTTTTGGAAAGAGAAAGAAATCAGCAGGAATTAGATCAGTTGAATACGGTGGTTGTTCGATGAAATTTGTTGAGTTTTTGGCCAGAAATTCATTCACAAAATAGCCTTGTGAGCTTGTGCGTTATCATGGTGCAGAATTCATGAGTTGTCCTTCCACAAGTCTGGCCTTTTTCGCCGTATGTGTTCTCTCAAACGCCACATAACGCTCAGATAATAGTCTTTATTTACCATCTGACCTTCTGGCAAGAACTTTGAGTGCACGACACCGCGATAATCGAAAAAAAACCTCTCGGTTTTAATCGAGTTTGACGTGCCCTTTTAGGTTGGTTCAGTTGGTTCAGTTGGAAGACGCCATTCGGAAGCTTGCTGACTGGTTTAAATATCAAACTCATAAACCCACGTCTCATCACCAGTTACAATGCGTTTTCATGAATGTGGGATCGGAACTGGCTCGTTCTAGCATGTCTTCAGCAATCCTTACGCGATTGAGTTTTTGTAGAAAATTCAAGTCTTTCGGAACTAACCAAGCTGCAACGCGTGTCATTTCCAAACAATCGTTTAAAACGGTACGCATCGATACGTGAGACATAGAAAGTTCAGCGGCAATCTCTCTTAGACCTACATGACGATTTTCAGACACTATTTTCTTCACTTAAGCGATGTTCAGTTCAGTTGAAACCGTTGATGGCCGACCAGAGTGAGGCAAATCTTCCACCACATCTTGACCTTTTGAAAGCACCGTACCACTCATATGCACGTGTTTTTGATAAAGTCGATTCACTGTAAGCCCTCTGTAACATTTTCAGCGATTCGGCACACGAAATACCATTTGCAATGCAAAATTTGAGACAGATTCTTTGTTCAATATTTGTATCCATCGTAAAATCGCAAATCACCTTTGAGATGAACTAACAAAATGGCGCACTGTAAACAAACTAGATGACAGATGACGATTAAACTCCGCGTGGGTATAGAGTAAAGTTGTACCAACTTAGCGACAACAATAATTTTGAATCCCCTTTTAAACAGGATTTTTAAATGATCAATATATATATACATATTCTGTCAAGAAAGTACCGGGAATTGATCATTTAAAATATATATAATGCATAGAGAAGGTA